>JACXGK010007774.1:0-24429 GCA_016801125.1 Novumbra hubbsi
CATACACCAGACACTCATACACCAGACACACATACACCAGGCACTCATACAAAAACACAGACACAAAAAAACATACATACATACAGTCATGTGAAGCAATTAGGACACCCCATGAAATATTAAGTTATTTATTAAGAAATACTGACTTTTTTCAAACAAGGTGATGTAATTGAACCAAAAACAATGCAATTTTAACCATTAGATCATTTATTTAACAAAAGATTAACAAAGATGCAATTTCCTACTGAGGAAAAGACACCCTATGCCCTAATAGCTGAAATTGCCACCTTTTGGCTGAAATAACCTCAATAAGTTTCCTATAACGGTCTACCAGATCTGGGCTTTGACTTGTCCATTCCAGAACTATATACATACATAGATACATACACACATACATGCATACATATATACACACAAATAGACACAACTTCAGGCTCTTAATGCTTACCGATCCAATTCCTTATAGACATCATCATCCTCTCTGGGCTTTAGGTCCTGAGAAGGGAAGAGAAGGAGGAATGGGAGAAATGGTGGGTTTGGAGAAGGAGGAGAGGAGGATATTATTGTCAAAGGACACACACACATATTTTCATCTGCAATTGTGAAAACAAAAACAGTAACTTACCATGTATACTGAGGTCTGGGGAGAAGCCTACATAGAGAGGAGACAAAACAGGTTTAGATAACCACACTAAGGGAGAAAGAGAGAGAGAGAGGTGAGGAAGAATAACAAAAGATAGAGTAAGAGAAAGCTAGAGACAGGATATAGGGCAGTCTTTAAGCTGAGGTAGGAGTAGAAACTTTGAATTCAGAGGAAATGACAAAAAACATAAAGAATGGAGGAAACCATCACCTGTCTGACTTCCTCGGGATTCTCATAGATGTTCTCCACTTCCCCAGAGTAGTGGGACAGTGACTGTTCAATACCTGTCCACACACATAAAAACACACAAACACAGAGACATGAGACATGCCACCAGATTCATTACATTAAACTCATAGTGTCATTCCGCAGATCCTTCATTCCAAGTCCAAACACAGAAAGAACCAGGGAGAAAGGGTGTCAGAAAAGAAAATGGAAGAAAACTCACCACGGCGAGAAATGTTTTTCTGTCTCCATATCAACACACCAGCAACTGCAGCAGCTAGGGGCACCAGGAGTAATAGAGCAGAAAGGTTGGGAAGAAAGGAGGCGCTGTTGCTCTTTGGGTAAGGAGGAGAGACAGAACCCGGACTCTCTGTGTTCTCTGAGGCAACAGAAAAGAAAAGGACAATGCGACAGAGTGCTGTCATGAGCCTAATTGTCAAAGGTCATTGGTTGTGTAACAGGGCCTCACCCCCAGCAGAAGACAGGTGGAGGTTTAGATCTGCAGGGGGTGATGGTGTGAGTGCAGGGTGTTGAATATCATCAAAGATCTCTACAGCTAAATGCTGGCGGTCTAAACTCTTATCGTGGCAAAACATTCAGACTGAGTATAAATCCTGTGTCACACTCCCTGCAGGATTCTAGATGAAAGAGTTCGATTACAGAGACGATCTGGAGGGGAGACACGGGCTTATTACATGAAATGTATGGCATAAGCTGGCGATTAGCACATGGTATTCAATACACCCATTTCCAGACAGATGACAGACCCCGTGCAGCATGGCATATGTTTAGCTACATCAGTCTAGTGGGTTTGCATGGTGAGGTAAGGTGACATCATTCATGCAAACACACAGCCACAGGGAGGCGTGGGAGGTGTCAGTTACCACGGAGACAAAGCTACCTGCTCACAGGCGTCTGGAATGCTACTGAGACTGAAGTTACCAGAGATCTGTACAGTGGGGAATACATGTTACCAGAGATCTGTACAGTGGGGAATACATGTTACCATGTTACCAGAGATCTGTACAGTGGGGAATACATGTTACCATGTTACCAGAGATCTGTACAGTGTGGAATACATGTTACCATGTTACAAGAGATCTGTACAGTGGGGAATACATGTTGCCATGTTACCAGAGATCTGTACAGTGTGGAATACATGTTACCATGTTATCAGAGATCTGTACAGTGTGAAATACATGTTACCATGTTACCAGAGATCTGTACAGTGGGGAATACATGTTACCATGTTACCAGAGATCTGTACAGTGTGGAATACATGTTACCATGTTACCAGAGATCTGTACAGTGGGGAATACATGTTACCATGTTACCAGAGATATGTACAGTGTGGAATACATGTTACCATGTTACCAGAGATCTGTACAGTGGGGAATACATGTTACCAGAGATCTGTACAGTGCGCAATACATGTTACCATGTTACCAGAGATCTGTACAGTGGGGAATACATGTTACCATGTTACCAGAGATCTGTACAGTGTGAAATACATGTTACCACGTTACCAGAGATCTGTACAGTGTGGAATACATGTTACCATGTTACCAGAGATCTGTACAGTGTGAAATACATGTTACCATGTTACCAGAGATCTGTACAGTGTGGAATACATGTTACCATGTTACCAGAGATCTGTACAGTGTGGAATACATGTTACCATGTTACCAGAGATCTGTACAGTGTGAAATACATGTTACCATGTTACCAGAGATCTGTACAGTGTGGAATACATTTTCATCTACAATTGGCAATGAGCTGTAGCAGCTATATATTACTAAGGGAAGGCGATTGTATTATGACATTGCAAGTCTTTAACATCTACAGGGGATCTCGAAAGTATACATCCTCCTTGGACTTTCCCATACTTTTTGTAGGTTTTATGTATATTTGAATATTTTCACATACATTATGGACTGCAAGTAAAATCTGTTTTGAGGAGGTGAATAAGGTGTGCCACTGTTATATGGCTGAAATAAACTATGCTTGAAACATTCCTGCTTTTTTTTCTACTACATCATAAATAAACAGACAATTTCCAGAAGTTTGTTAAATATTCCCTCTTCAGGCCTTGAGCTTGTGCCAAGCTTGGCAGTATGCTTTAGACACACCAGTGAAGGTGTAATGGACCGCTGGTGGAGGTGAGCTTGTGTGAGTGTGTTGGTGACGATTAGAATACAGTTGTGGAGAGTTGACCAAGGGGCCAGGCTGACCTGCTCTGTTCTCAATGCCAGCTTCTACCAGTTACCATTACGGTAATTGGATGCAGTGAAGTGAGGCATAAATACCCCCCCCTCCCTGGCCTGGTGCTTCTATTCATCCTTCACTGCATCATCACATCTTCACTTCTCTCCATGCTTTTCTACTTCCATCTCCCAATCTCTCTTCTCCCACCATCCCCTGCTCCTCTCTTCTCCCACCATCCCCTGCTCCTCTCTTCTCTCACCATCCCCTGCTCCTCTCGCCTCCCACCATTCCCTGCTCCTCTCTTCTCCTACCATCCCCTGCTCCTTTCTTTACACACCACCCCCTGCTCCTCTCTTCTCCTACCATCCCCTGCTCCTCTCTTCTCCCACCATCCCCTGCTCCTCTCTTCTTCCCCACATCCCCCATTAAACTGTAAATAGGACATGACCACAATACAATATTCAATCACCCCTCGCGAACAAGAGCTCATTCTATATGCAAAACGTCCCTGTTCATATCCGCTGGTCCTGATTAAGCCTTTTTCTGTAGCGTGTCTTCACTACAGCTCTACTGCATCAATGATGTACCGGGTTATTGGTTGTGAGCTCATCTTTATTAGGAGAATTATTTAACCGACAGATCCTTCTGGACCTGTGAAATCTTCCTCATAAACAATACATGTAAATTATTTACACAAAGCTGTCCCTTGCGCTGTCCCTCAACACCACGTATCATCTCCAGAGAGTGAGGTGTGAAGAGAAAGAGAGAGGCACACACACACACAATAAAATAGACACACTGTATAGAGGGAGATACAGATACTGTATAGTGGTAGAGATAGCTACTGTACGGAGGTAGAAATAGACACACTGTATAGATGTATAGGTAGATACTGTATGGAGGTAGAAATAGACACACTGTATAGATGTATAGGTAGATACTGTATAGAGGAAGAAATAGACACACTGTACAGATGTGTAGGTAGATACTGTATGGAGGTAGAAATAGACACACTGTATAGATGTATAGGTAGATACTGTATGGAGGAAAAAATAGACACACTGTATAGATGTATAGGTAGATACTGTATGGAGGTATAAATAGACACCTTGTATACATGTATAGGTAGATACTGTATGGAGGTATAAATAGACACCCTGTATAAATGTATAGGTAGATACAGTATGTAGGTAGAAATAGACACACTATGTAGATGTATAGGTAGATACTGTATAGAGGTAGAAATAGACACACTATATAGATGTATAGGTAGATACTGTATGTAGGTAGAAATAGACACACTGTATAGATGTATAGGTAGATACTGTATAGAGGAAGAAATAGACACACTGTATAGATGTATAGGTAGATACTGTATGAAGGTATAAATAGACACCTTGTATACCTGTATAGGTAGATACTGTATGGAGGTATAAATAGACACCCTGTATAAATGTATAGGTAGATACTGTATGGAGGTAGAAATAGACACCCTGTATAAATGTATAGGTAGATACTGTATGGAGGTAGAAATAGACACACTGTATAGATGTATAGGTAGATACTGTATAGAGGAAGAAATAGACACACTGTACAGATGTGTAGGTAGATACTGTATGGAGGTAGAAATAGACACACTGTATAGATGTATAGGTAGATACTGTACAGAGGTAGAAATAGACACACTGTATAGATGTATAGGTAGATACTGTATAGAGGTAGAAATAGACACACTGTACAAATGTATAGGTAGATACTGTATAGAGGTAGAAATAGACACACTGTACAGATGTATAGGTAGATACTGTATAGAGGTAGAAATAGACACACTGTACAGATGTATAGGTGGATACTGTATAGAGGTAGAAATAGACACACTGTACAGATGTATAGGTGGATACTGTATGGAGGTAGAAATAGACACACTGTATAGATGTATCGGTAGATACCCATTTGGTAGTGATACTTACCATTGAGAGAGGCCAGTGTCCGGGGCCCTGGAGTTCATTTATTAATAAAAAGTGGAAGAAAATAAATAGAAATGATAAATTAAACAAAACCCCAGGGGCAGAAACCTGCATAACTCACTTTTGTCTTCCATTCTCAGCAGCACCCCACCCCCACCCCTGCAGCTGCTTCCCTTTCAGCCCCCCCCTCTGCGTTCTAGTGCCCTGTTTGGCAGCCCTAGGCCAGGTGGTTCTCCTTGGGCATGGTTCTCCTTGGGCGTGGTTCTCCTTGGGCGTGGTTCTCCTTGGGCTTTGGCCCGACACCGATACAGGAGAACGTGTGGACGACACACCATACAGAAATGGATTCTCAATGGGATTCAAGCCTGAGCTTTGGCTCAGCCACCCAAGGACTTTCACATGGTTGTTCTTACACCACTCCTGTCTCGCTGTGTCAGTACGCTTACAAGCAGAACTCAGACAGGAAATATATCAGTGATGCACTCAATAAGGAAGCATTTAGATGAAGCTCACACTGAACTTCAGGACTGTTGCAAACACAAAGATCTGTAAAAGCCACATCATTTCCACAGAGCTAAATGTTATAGCTACTGCTTTCAAGGTTTAGAACACAAGTCCAGCCGCTTACAAGAAATCCTAATAAGACGTCCGATTAGCCACAGCATCAGTACAGGACTAACACATAATCTTACTACACCGTGTATGACACTCTTCGTGTAGCAGACTACGTTCAAAGACATCCCTTGCTGCAAGCTGCCTAGTGATGTGAACCAAATGAGCTGAATCCCTTCTTCGCTCACCTCAAGGCAAGGACCAATCCATGCTTGAGAGAACCTGCTATTCTGGATGACTGTGATGTTGCTCGCCATAGCTGAGTCAAACGTTCATACAGGTCAACTCAAAAATATTCAAGCAGGTTGTGGAGAGATATCAAGGATGATGAAATTACATATAAGATGAATCACCAAATGACTGGGAAGAACCAATCACTGGTAATTTAGTAAGTTCTGTTTCTTGTCATTCTCCATCTCTGTGAAAACAATAAATATTTTGAGCCGAGAGGTATATCTGACGGGGTCCTTCTTCTGTTACCCTTTGACTCGTGCACCTTTGACTAGGTCAATAGGGTGTTCAGGACAGGTCAATAGGGTGTTCAGGACAGGTCAATAGGGTGTTCAGGACAGGTCAATAGGGTGTTCAGGACAGGTCAATAGGGTGTTCAGGACAGGTCAATAGGGTGTTCAGGACAGAGCCCTGCAGTGTAGCTGTCAGAAACACATATTGGGTGGCCTGGGCTCAGGTCTTTCTGCTCTGGCAACCTTGTCAAGGCAGCAGAGTAGCCCGGCTGAATGTAGAGGCCGTCTGTCGCAGGCACTCAGACAGGTCTACAAGGTCAGCGCTCTGTAAAGAATTTTATAGTTTTTATACAACTTCAGGTCAACCTGTCTGTGGCTGACTGACTCCAGAGGCAGTCCAATTCGAAAAGGTTATACGGTATTTGGTTTAATAAAATATGTGGCCATATTGGGTGTGTCATGTCATACTATGTTCAGGAGTAACTGAATGTAGAATCGTCTTCTCTATACCATGTGTATTCAACTGGGGTCGTGAGATCAATACCCCAGCTCTATACCATATTTTACCACGTAAACATTTTGTTGAATTCAGAAATGGATAATTGTGCCCATTACATTTCTGTGCTTGTTTCTTAACGCCACTGCAAAGCCACAGCATGACTGTGGGTAACAGGATGAAGATGGAGGGACACACAACCAGGAAGTTAGATAGACACACACACAACCGGGAAGTTAAATACACACACACACAACCTGGGAGTTAGATACACACACACAACCTGGGAGTTAGATAGACACACACACATATAGGGAGTTAGATAGACACACACACACACACACAACCAGTGAGTTATATAGACACACACAACCAGGTAGTTAGATAGACACACACACAACCAGAGAGTTAGATAGACACACACACACAACCAGGGAATTAGATAGACACACACACAACCAGGGAGTTCGAAAGACACACACACACAAACAACCAGAGAGTTAGATAGACACACACACACAACCAGGGAATTAGATAGACACACACACAACCAGGGAGTTCGAAAGACACACACACACAAACAACCAAGGAGTTAGATAGACACACACACACACAACCAGGGAGTTAGATAGACACACACACACACAACCAGGGCAGGTGAGTAAGATAGACAAACACACACACACACAACCAGGGTAGGAGCAGGTAAATAGAGAGACACACAACCAGGGCAGGAGCCGGTAGATAGCCACAAACACACAAAACCACAAAGAAATTTGACTGTTCATATGTGATTCAAATGTACTTTCCTCTTCTGTTGGTAATCACTGATTAGAATGCCTGTTAGGAACTGACAGGGAGGTGTGAGGAATAAAAGAAAGGTGGATGGATAGAAGGAATTGAAATACTAAAGGAATGAAGGACAGGAATGTTGTAGGAAAGTAGGAAGTGAATTATGACAGGAATGTTGGCCAGGAATAAGGAAGAATCGCAAACAATGAAGGGAATTAATGAGAGAAGTAATGGAAGGATGGATAGAAACGTCATCCAGTAGTCGCCAATGGCTCCCGGTTCCCAACACAATGCACTGATGTTGGCCTGTGGTGAAAAGAACATCACTTCTAGGTCCTTTGGAATTAACTTGGTTTTAGGCCTGTTTGTCCACTCTACCTTCGGTGGGCAATGGGATGGTGTAGGCGGCATTGATCTCCAATCTGTTCTTCAGCTCCATTGAGCAGGTGTACTTCCCAGCCGTTTCCTTGGTGGGTGGGATGAGAACCTCTGTGCTGAGGTGACCTGGGCTTGATGAGCTCCAGTTCAACGTGCGACTCTTGTTCTGATGTCTCCACACCACCTGCTTCACCTGGTCAATGGAGGATGGTGAACTGGGTTTATTCTTTCATACTCAAACATGTATAGGATGCCTCAGCACCACCAACTCTAGCAGGCTCAGGGGAGTAACATTTATGTCAGTCAAAACCAACATGTTTGGAGAAGGGCTCTCCTCTGGCAGATGATCGCAGTTCACTTTGCGGGCACCTGACCTGACACAGAACATCCAGGCAGTGGGTATGCTGTGCCCGAGGAATGTACCTGGGCTACAGTCCCAACGAAATGTAACGCAATGCCTTATGTGGTTATGTTTTCAGCACTGTGAAGGGTTACCAAAAGGTTGTTTTTCTGGTAATCTCATTTAATTCCTTTTGAGGTGTCTAGTGACCTCGAGTGCTCAGAGAGAGACGCCGTGCCACGAAGCTTACCAGGCTGTAACAGTAAAGGGTAGAGGGAGAAATGCTGTCTATGGGATGTACCTGGGAGCGCTCAGTATACTGACAGGTCAGGGCGAGGGATGACGGAGAAGGGCTGGCTTTAACTGCAACAGAGAGACAAAGACAAAGGTTAGTGAATGGCGACTCACGCTAGACATGTTGTGAAAGAAGGAAGGGGCAATATACAATTGGTTGTCAAGGAGAGAAGGATGTCAAGGAGAGATAATGGGTAAGTAAAAAAAGACACAGAAATGCTTCTAATGTGTCGCCTGACAGTGACATGTCCCGGGTCTCATCAAACTCCAATAAGGATTAATTTGTGTGTAATGACACACACACACACAGAGTGATTAGGGTGAGCGTCCCACAGGCCTGGCGGCAGGTATAATCACACATAATGACACCCATAATGAGGCAGGGTAAAAAATACATGTGTCCGCAGGGCTGTGTGTGTGTGTGTGAGACAGGCGGGTAGAGCAGGGTGACAGGGACAGATTGGGTGGTTATGTCGGAGCAGCGGTGATGGGTGCCATAGGGGCTGTGCCATAGGGGCTGTGATAAAGTCTTCTCCGGCTTCCAAGAAAGACAGACCTTCTGGGTTAGACATTAGGCC
This sequence comes from Novumbra hubbsi, assembly GCA_016801125.1. NCBI lineage: Eukaryota > Metazoa > Chordata > Actinopteri > Esociformes > Umbridae > Novumbra > Novumbra hubbsi. Next base: position 8,995 of record JACXGK010007774.1, read on the forward strand.
TGGGCTATTTTCAGGCTAAGAATAAGGTTAGGAAACACAAGGATAGAAAATAAAGTCTGTGTGTGTGTGTGTGTTTTGGTGTGTGTGCTCGCAGTAGTAGTTTCTGTAGAAGATTCAGTATATAACACATATACATTTTGATTGTTCTCTTTTGGCTCACTCACTCTCTCACTCACTCTCTCACTCACTCTCTCACTCTCTCACTCTACCACTCTCTCACTCCTCTCTCATCCCTCTCTCATTCCTCTTTGCCCCAGAACCTTGGAGGATGCTGAGCAGGGTCCTCTGGCTGAACACGTTGTCATCGAGGAACACATCACACATGTACAGGCCTCCGTCATTAAGCCGCGGGTGGAGCAGGAAGGAGAACAAACCGTCTTTGGGGGATGAATTCAGCCCATTCAGACTCAGCTGGGGATGGGTCTAGATATAACAAAACACATTTATTTGTGACAGACATTTTCAGCAGCTTATAAAGTGCTTTCACAGACCGTCCGGTTCTCTAAACAGCAGGCGGGATCAGAAACTGGACCACGGTGGCCAGTGGAAAGACAACTCAAGACAGAAATCTGCAGAGAATCCCACGCATGCACACATCCTGCTCTAGTTGTACCTTGCTCTGCACTGTATGGTCCCTCCAGCGGTCATACTCATAGATAAGGTGTGTGATGGTTTTTCTGGTGTCAGGGGGACGCCAGAAGACCAGCACATAGTCACCCTTTGTTGGGGGGCAGGTGATGGTGAGAGGGGTCTGGCTTACACTGGCCATAGATTTCAGAGGACCTATTGAGAGCATAGTGGGGTTGAGAGACAGAGGGAGAAGTATGGAACATGGCGGGTTGAGGGAGATGTGTGGAACATGGCGGGTTGAGGGAGATGTGTGGAACATGGTGGGTTGAGGGAGATGTGTGGAACATGGCGGGTTGAGGGAGATGTGTGGAACATGGTGGGGTTGAGAGAGATATGTGGAACATGGTGGGGTTGAGGGAGATGTGTGGAACATGGTGGGTTGAGGGAGATATGTGGAACATGGTGGGTTGAGAGAGATATGTGGAACATGGTGGGGTTGAGAGAGATGTGTGGAACATGGTGGGGTTGAGAGAGATGAGGGAGATGTGTGGAACATGGCGGGTTGAGGGAGATATGTGGAACATGGTGGGGTTGCGGGAGAAGTATGGAACATGGCGGGTTGAGGGAGATGTGTGGAACATGGTGGTGTTGAGAGAGATGTGTGAAACATGGTGGTGTTGAGAGAGATGTGTGGAACATGGTGGGTTGAGAGAGATGTGTGGAACATTGCGGGTTGAGGAAGGGAAATGTGTGAAAAAGAAAACAGAGAGATATCCACACCCACAGTAAGTGCATCTCTTTCTGAGAGAGTCCTCTTTTATTTGAATGCATGACCCAGAGGATGAAGACTGTATACTAATCATTGGGAAGTCACTTACCATGTGTTATATTGGTGAATGAGACCACCTTCACACCTAGAGAGAGAGACCAGGAGCCAGAGGGAGATGGATAGACAGATATGTCAATGATTTAAAAATGCCATTCTCTGTAAATGCAATGCTTAAGATCTCATTTAAATTGTACACTGCTCAAAAATGTAAGGGTACACAATACATTATAGATCAAAATCTTTACTGTACATTGTGTAACTAGTTGAACAAAATGATGAAACAATTGTTAATGTAAACCTAAATCACCAACCGTTTGAAGGTTGGATTCAAACTCACACCAAAATAAACTATTTGTTAGCTCCTGGCTGGTTTGCAGAATAATAATTGACCCAAGTCAGGGGAAGAAGCGTTCTTTGTTGTTTATTCACAAAATATATAGTACATGTCTTTTCTAGATGTTCTCTGTGTTTTACTTAAATTTGCCCCAAAACAGGTGACAATGATTCACAATCGCTTATACTTCATGATTGGACAGACACGTTTAATTGACACAGTTTCATACTGTAATGATGCAATTCTTTTCTCTGTGATATCTCACCGTGCACGGCGACATCAACACTAAAAGGGAACAGAGGGGTGCTGCTGTCACCCCTGGGGTGAACGTGGCACATGTATTTCCCCTGGTCCCTGGGGAGTATCTTGGGCAGTTTGGCCACCACACCTCTCAATGTCCCTGCCATCTGCAAGGGTGTCCCGCCAGGGGACAGCCAGGTCACCCCGGAAACAGCAGAGATTGGGGACACCTCGGCTATCAGGTGCAATGTGCTTTGCTGAGGGACGGGGGATAAAGGATAGATAGAGACTGGAACAGAGATAGAAAATAACTTGAAATAACAGCAGAGATTGGAAATAACTGTAGATAATATTTATACTACGACAATGTTTTTATTATCAATGATAACTATATATAATATTTATACTACCCCCACTGTGTATATTACCAATAACAATTGAATAGAATATTTATACTAATCACCACTGTGTTTATTATCAACGTTAACGGAAAATAATATGTATACTATTACCACTGTGTAAAAAATATAATATACAATAACCTGTTGCGTCAAGGAAAACGTTCTGTACCTGTGAGAATTACTAACAATATTGTCTTCTCTTTCCGCTTCTTTCCTTGTTGGCTTATCAGACAGGAATACCAACCCTCATCCCCAACTCGCGGGACAAACCGTAGAGAGTAATTCCCAGTTTCCTGAAAGTTTGAGTCAGCCAATTGCGCAGATGAGCCTAAGAACCCCTTCTCACTGGCTGAGAGAACCAGTTTCCAGTGGTCCATGCCAGAAGACTTCATCTTCCAATTAATTGTCACAAAACCCATGAGAGGCAAATCAACACAGGGCAACATAACATCCCAGCCCACTCTCGTCACGACGACATCACTCCAGTCAGTGTCTAGTGAGGACATAAAACAAGGAGATGAAAGTAACGAAAGAGAGAGAGAGAGAAATCCAACCTGCCAATGTGCCGGTGATACTGGAACTAATGACATCTCTCTTCAATTTCTCTTAACTCAGAAACATAAACATATAGTTCTAGAGAAAAAAGCACTCTATTTACTTTGTGTGAGCTAATTTTGACTGGAGTGACATTTGGAAGGCAGACCTGTTTTTATGCCTTCCTGTTAGACAGTGGAGGATTTAGATCAGTTTGTTGTGAAATCTTAAACCCAATCTATTGCATTAAGCTACCAATTAAACAACAATGGGAATTAAGAGCCAGCAAAACTGTAAGGATTAGAGTTGTTTGACCTCTAAAGAATAAGACTATTCTGTAACTCTACAGAAATACTAACTTCCTTGTACAATGTTTTATAAAAAATCACAGAATAAAAAATCTAAAGAATATTCACATATTTTTTCTCAGCTTCAAATGTAGTATAACCCAGCCATAGCAGATGGAGTCATAACAAACGTAATATAACTTAGTCATAACAGATGGATTCATAACAGACATAGTATAACCTAGTCATAACAGATGGAGTCATAACACATGTAGTATAACCTAGCCTTAACAGATGGAGAGATGGACAGATGGAATTTAACCTAGGCATAACAGATAGAGTCATAACAGACGAAGTGTAATCTAGTCATAACATATGGAGTCATAACACACGTAGTATAACCTAGCCATAACAGATGGAGTCATAACAGATGGAGTACAACCTAGGCATAACAGATGGAGTCAATACACACGTAGTATAACCTAGTCATAACAGATGGAGTCATTACACACGTAGTATCACCTAGCCATAACACATGGAGTCATAATGGATGTAGTATAAACTTGACATAACAGATGGAGTCTTAACAGACAAAGTATAACCTAGTCATAACAGATTGAGTCATAACACACGTAGTATCACCTAGCCATAACACATGGAGTCATAACAGACGTAGTATAACCTAGACAAAACAGATGGAGTCAATACACACATAGTATTACCTAGTCATACCAGATGGAGTCATAACACACGTAGTATCACCTAGCCATAACACATGGAGTCATAATGGATGTAGTATAAACTTGACATAACAGGTGGAGTCTTAACACACAAAGTATAACCTAGTCATAACAGATGGAGTCATAACACAAGTAACACACATTAGTTATGAGAGACGGAGTGTAATCCAATCAAACAGATGGAGTGTAACCAATCAGTCATAACAAATGAAATGTAACCTAGTGAAAACAGGTGGTGTAACTTTTTCTTAATAGTGATATGTGATAATACTTTTAAGTGAAGGAAATTTAGCAATTGTATTTATAGTGATTACATGTATCCATACCTTTAGCAGTTCTGTCAGACTGAGTGATGACTACCCCTGAAGACACAATAAGAAAGAGGAGACATCTAAACTCCATGGTCCAAGCAGAATTAGCCCAGCAGGTAAAACTGAATCACCACACTACCACTAGCAACACCACCCTTCTTGTCACAGGTTTACTGCCAACATTTCTCCATTCTGTAATGCCCTTAAAAGGGAATATATAATATGTTTCTTTGCCTTATCCGGATATGAGCAGGCTAAAACTGTGATACTGCCCAGGAAGAGAGTGTCACTTTGGTCACTGACTAGTAGTGTGTGCTTGACAGATAAACACTCAAGAGTGTTGTTATTTACTCAAGAGTGTTTATCTGTCAACCACACACTACTAGCCTGGCACATTTAATTCAAACTAATGATGTTGCTCACTTACTGAATGTTTTAGAACAAAGGGATAATTTCACTTCAAATATGTATTATGACAGCTTAATACGGGGGTTGGGGATCATTTGGAATATACAGCATGTTATAAACAGAAAGGAAAAACATATGCTTCTTGCTTGCCTTTAAAACTAAGCAGAGTTGCTCCTGGTTTGCCTCTAGATGGGAGACCGGGCGAGCTGAACGTGGTGTCAGAGGGCCGGTAAGGAAGACACTTGTTTCTTGTCAAAATCTAATCCCAGGGGCAGTGAAGGAGCCCTGTGTAGGGTTTAGTCGTTCGGATGGGACATTAAATGGGTCTCCTATTTCTGGGCTCGCTACAGATCCCATGGCACTGACTATCAGAAAAGTGGTATAAGCCAGGACACCAGGGTTACATATGTTCCCTAATAATAAACCAAATGTTGAAGCTCAAAACAATGGGAACTAACACAAACATTCATGACAGCCAAAAAAAAAGGATGGGCTAAGAAGTTGAGTGAAATACTGAAGGTTCTCTTAAGGTCAGAAAACTGGGAAATTGGGTTCTTGAACACCCCCACCATGAGTGGCCACTTCATTTGTCCCAGAAAAAACAGAACAAAAGTGAAGGCTTTTGCTTGTAGCTATTATGAATGAAACATAATGCTTATCGGAAGGGCCTGTACAGGGAAACGACATCCTGCAAAAATACCATGCGAGTCTAACTAAGGCAAGTAAATAACTATATAACATATAACTATATAACAAACATCTTTCAGGGCCTGTAAATATAGCCAGCGGCTTTCCCCCAAGATGAACACGCATTCTATGTATTTGCTGGACAAAGTTGCCTCATAACCAACATTAAATAAATCCTATTTCATGATGAACTCATTAGTCACTACACAAATGTAGCACATTTCACAAATACCGATTTTCTATTGTTATTTTTCACACATTTGTCTCATTAGCAAACTTATAGGCTTGCTCAATAGCTACATGCTCAAATAGATAAATTCAGCATTCTCAAAGGTCTTCTGACATTACATCTAAACACAAGCTCATTCAAACACAAGCGAACAGCACCAGAGGTATTCCTTCATCCCAGTCTTTTTCAAACTCAAATCAGTAAGCTCTCAACAAAGACTTCAAAGTCTAAAGACATCTCTTAAGACCCCCTTGAGAGTCTGAGTTATACACACTCAAGGCTCAATGAATAACACCCAACAGCTGTAGCACTTGCTTGAAGATGTTTAACATGTAATTGCACATGAAAACTGACATGAAAATTGCAAAAACCTGCAGTAGTTCGAATATTGAAAAGAACTTCACAGGGGTCCTGACTACACTGGGGGCTATGATTCCCTTCAGTGAAATGGCCTCAAGTAAAATGGCAGCAGATATGAGAGTTAAAAGAAACTGTTTATCAATAATTGCTTTGGGCAAAGGACAAACACAGTCCACCAAAACTCTGCTCAAAAGTTATACATTAGCAGGTTTAGGCTGCTATGATGCAACATGCAGTGTTTGGGTTGACTTACCTGTCTGCAGGCAAAAGTAGCATATCTTATAACTCAGTAGGTGTGGAAAAGTATATGTATAACTTGACTGGACGAGCGTGTGATTACTGCTCATTTACTTTCTCTGTAAGGAACGTCTAACGTGCAGACAATTTCTTCTGTCAATTATAAATTCAGTGTAATGCATGGTTGAAGAATGTGTTTAAGTGTGTGTTCTTCAACATAAAAGGAAAGAAAATAAATATAAACACTAACCACGTAAACATACATTTTATATACAACTACAGACCCACATTCTAAAATACATGATTTATCATCCCTAATAAGTCTGTACCGCTAGAAAGCAATATATTGAACAAATTATTAGTGCTAGAATTGTTAACACAACAATCTGTAGGTCATAATTCTTTTTTAAATTTCAATTTTATCTTCTCAACTAGTATTTGTAAATCCACTAATCTGTCCTTGACCATTTGCGAACAGTACCACCAGCAAAATAAAAATATTGAAAATACAAAATAACTTTACAATCCTGCTCAAAATGTTTTGCCTATATGCTTCTGGGAACAGCTCTTAGCTTGATAAATAGTTGTTTTTTGGTTCAAGCAGCGGCATCACTGCGGCCAGGTGGTCAAGACATTCCAATATGTCTCAGCAGTGCCGGGGTGGACAGGGCTGCCCAATCACATCACACACCAGCACCTCCTGGTGGTGGGTCAGGAGCATGTGAGCTCAATCATGGTTGGTGGAGGGGATTACGTTCCTTGTCTCAACATGTGTGAATATGTCAACAACAAAACATTCATGTAGGCACCGTGGAGTTTAAGAGTAGGTGATTGGAGCATTTACCATTGGGAAAAATAATCTGGGATAATATCCCAGTTGGTTACGTTTTCTCATTCCAAATGAAACCTAGTCATTGTAGCTCTTAAATGTCACCTGGGCCTGCTCAGGTAAAAAAGGCCTGCCTGGCTATTCACATCACTGAAGTTTGGGTGAGATTAACAAGACTTGTCGGGAGATTCTTATTGGTACTAAATGTATGCGATCATCATGCGATTCAGCAGCTGGATTACATCAAAATGTGAGAGGAAGAGAGAGACAGAGAGAGGGGGTGACTAGAAGATAGGGGGAACAGGCAGTGAGAGTAAGAGCATGACAGATAGCGGAAACCAGGGGTGAGAGACAAAGGGAGTTTGGGTTGGAGTGGGAGCAGTGGAACATGTCTTTAAATCCTATACATGTGTTTAATTAAGCTCTTCTGAGCTCTCTATTAACAGATCCACTCTTAATTACCACTGGACTGAAGGGAGAGAGACAAACGTGGACGAGTGGATATGGACGATGTAGGGAGGTATGGAGGAGGAAATGTGCAAAAGATAATACCTGAAATAATTAGAAGAAATCAACAGAGGGAAACGGTGTCGAGTGACAAGGTTGAAACCTAAGCATCTATTAGAGAGAATAACAGAGGACAACAAGACACTTCAAAACCTGTGGCTGGTGGCAGAGAGAATGGGGGGGTTGTACTGATCTCTTTACCCCTCCCTTGTGGATCAGTAATCAGTAAGCTCTAGCTCAGTTTAATGAGTCTGTAGCCAACAAGCTAATATCAGACAACTATAAACTTCGTTATCCTAGAAACTGACCCAAAGGAAACCTCAAGAGGGGTAAGAGTAGAAGGGGATATTATTTGTGAGGATAAATAATGGAATAAGGAGACGGGAATGGAGAGAGGAGGAGAAAAGACTGGGGAGCAAACAATGATCGGAAAAACAAGGAGTGAGAAGCCTAGACTAGACAAAGTAATGGATGAGAAGGAGAAACAGAATTTGTCCACTACCTCTAAGGGTTCAGAATATCTCAAAGAAAAGAGGCAGAATTCAGAGGTGACCATTGTGGAGTGGCTGAAAGCAGAGGATTTATGTTCATTATGTGTATTGTATTCTTTCCCACTTGGACCATTGCTGATAACTAATTCATTGAGTAGGTAATACTTATTACTACTGAGTTGTGTTATTGTTCCATTGAAATTAATGAAATGTATGCAGGGACAGAGAGTAAAATGAGGTAGTGCTGTGTATAAACCTTGTGATCAACCTGGTTGATAGAGTTTAACTTTGAAGCAGTAACTTCAGCACTCTTTTTAACACTCTTGAATTAAGTCCTTTCGGGATTTAAGTGTGACAATTTCTTTGTGATGCCTTCCTCGGTGCCGATTTGACGGTAGTATCCTTGTACCTTCTGTAGTATCCTTGTACCTTCTGTAGTAGTTAGTGGTTGTGACATTAAAGCCAAACAACAGAGGGCGCAATAATCAACCATATATACAATATAATCATAGATGATTGATATTTTTATATACTACAATGTATGTTAACATTATCTAGGTTTTCATCCACAGATATATCATATGAGTATTCTTTAATCCGCCTAAGGAAAATATCCACATTTCCCTACCGTTAACGGAAGTTTTGCAGATGTAAAACAGTGTCTACAGAAGGCGCAAATAAAGGTACCTTTTCACTCATCAATGTACCGTAAAAACATTAAAATGTCCAGATGTTTCAAGGGAAAGTTCTCTTTTTAAATCCAGGCTTTCTGCATACTTTCCCGAATCCACAGACGTTTTCTAAAGACTAAAAACGCCTGATCTAAAATACTTGCATCGTAAATACATGACGACTAGATATTGTAGATGGGTTCGATTTAGGAAAGATACATTGCGTTTCTTTCTGATCCTTTGACGCACCACAACGTGACTCCAAGTTTTCTTTCGATGATGTAGTTATGATAACAATATATAGGCATAAACCAAAATTTAAATATGGTTACATCTAGTTGCACTGTCCAATAAACTAGTACACACTAGACTATGCGTGGATTTTTTATTCCAATACATAGTCAAGTTTATATTTATATACAAGTGTCTACTAATACAAAACTATTGAGAGTAGGTTATACAGAACTACATGCAATACAAGAGAAATACTGTTTGTTGTCAGTCTGTGCTGGGGATGCAGACTATTCGTTTTGAATAACAATTCTATTCAAACACTGAGTAGCCAACCGGGAATTTCCAAACTCACAATCTACATAATAGATTCTAACTAACTGTGACGTTGCGTCCATTACGACATCACCTCAGTCACCCAGGCCGACGGTCCGTGGGTTGTGAAAGTAGGCTAGTCCAGTTGGAAGCGTGCGCCCGGGCGGTCTACTTCTCATTATCTTGACATTTTTATTTGAAATCTAACGGAACAAGATTTACCTGTGTGTTCTGTTGTAGGCATCCCTTGGCACGACGGGAGCATTTGTATACATTTGAACAAGCTACGACCGAACCGCATTCGACGAAAGGACGTTTTAATTATACTTATTATTAGTTTTTGGTTAAGTTTAACTAGAGAAGATACTTGGATTTCAGAGCTTAACAGGCCATTTGCTTTGTCTACAAAGTACGATTAATTTAAACCCGACTTTTTGGTGCCGTACTGGGTTTTCAGGCGCGCGGACAAGCATGGCGAGAGGGGACGGTCAGGATTGTCATGACTTCATAAATATAATCGGAATGTTCAGCTTGGTCACGTTGCTGACTTTTCAAGGTAAGAACATAATGAAAAGAAATATTTCCATTATCTTGCGCTATAAGTGATGTAATCTTCTCTAGTCACCCCGGTTCCTTAGGCTGTCACCTGCACGGGAGGTATCAGTTTCGACCAAATCAGTATGCTCAGGTGTTTGGCTACAGGTCGAGAAATATCTTATTTCCACGAATGCCCTCACCTTTTTGTATTTGTCCTCGCTATTATTTAATAAAGCAGGAAGGCACGAGTTCTATGTGGCCAATAAACCAAGGCAAATATCAAGTTATAGTCACTACGCATCACGGAGTGCATGGATTCCGCACTTAATCGTGGTATATTGGCAATATAACACAACCCTTTCAGATGCCTAATTGGGATTATCAACTGGTTACCAAACAGTTGGATCAGTAACAGTGAAACTGTTTCATTTACCATCAGCCAATCAGAATTCAGGATTCGAACCACCTAATTCTTTTTTTGATCTGGTGCAACTAGGTGAATTGTCACTAGCCTTCATCCAAAACCAGCCCTGGCGCTGTTTTGTTCGTTGCCACTAGGACGCTTCTTCAATTCCTCACGTGCCCCTGCTCCCTTTCTTTGCTCTATCTGACACATCATCCTAGATTAGTTCCAGTTCAGAAGACTGAAATGGGGTTAGAAATGGCTATTAATATAAATTGTACGGCAAGAGAGGGTGTTGTCTAGCTTGGTTGTAACAACATAAAATAGTTAATTATGAAGATTTTGGGCTACAATGTTGGTACTTTGGTTTCTTTACCAATGTCCCGCTGGGCATTTTAAATTCCTTACCGAACTCTTTTTCCCCGGTTCACCCCTTTTCACAATCTAATTTCAACCCAAAATATTATTGTTGAGCCTATATTAATTTCGCCTATATTAGTTTCACTTAATTATTTTGCTCTCCGAAATAAAACTTTGTGGAATCACATTTCTTGCCACTGTTGGTATAACATTTGCATTTTAATATATAAGCGGATTCTCTTGACCATTGTGCCTAAATACTTTTCATACAATTTCCTTAATTTCTCTTCTTCCGAGGGTGACTTAATCAAGTGATGGTGAACGGCATATTTTTCTACTACTACTTTTTCTGTCAAAGCAAAGTGTCATTTCTTTGACAGTTCTTCTGGGTTGAGGCTGTAGCTTAACTTCTGAATGTCATAGGCAAACTCATGTGCATCACTTCTTTATTTGGCATTTTGCTGTTTATTTCTAGCAAGAATCATTCCTGATATGTTTTTATAGATTGGTTTATGTTATTTTAACTGTATTTACAAAACATTTTATGTTTCAATTTTTCCCCCCCACAAAAATCAAGGGATGTCTTGAGCACACACCTATGAAAATGCTTGAGGCCTGTTTTGGAGGTGCTATATATAGTATAATATAATATAAAAATATTTATTTAAGGTGGTAGAATCCGATCTAGCCTTTATTCAACTGTTGGCAGTTCAACACAGTTCTCTGAATATTTCCCCTTTTCATTGATAAAAAGTGCTACTCATTCTATGCAAACTGATGAACCATTGTCTATTGGTACAACAAACCCAGAAAAGCTTTTTATTGTCTTATTTATTGATGGCGTGGATCTTTTCAGCACAACCATGTTACAGAACATCTGGTGCACTTAAGGGAGAAGAGAACTCAGGCAAACAAAACATAGGTTTCTGAATATTTATGAGGGAAAACGCTAGTTTAACCAGTTCAAGTATAAACCTCTACCACTTTAGCTTACAGACTTGATAAAAAATAGAGCCTATTTCAAGACAATGTTATGGCCATGTTTGTGTGGTTTTTGTTGTGGTGTAGTTGGAGAATAATAGACCTTTTTGTTTTAGGTTCAACTGTCCAGTTTTCCAATGTTTTTACTCTTCGTTTTTTTTGTTAAGATGGGAAACCTTGTTATAAGGACATGACTACATTTAAATAGCTTTGTTACATTTAAATATCCTTGTAAGCGACAGTAGGCCAGGTTTAGTTCTCAATTATATTTTAATATAAAGTCAGATTACTGTAATAACAGGGGGCTTCATTTGCTTTAAAGTTAAGTAGGCTTTAAAAATGATCAGGAAATGACTAGAATGGATGTCAGGCCACTTTGAGCTCCAACCAGACACACCCTTTGTGGGTCAGGAAGGCTTCAACCCTGTTGCCATAGTGATGCTTTCATTGAAGCTCGCATAGTGGCCAGCCATGGCTGAATACATTGTGTGTGTGTGTGTGATCCTCATTTTACTATTTATGTGGGGACACCACAAAAGGTAAAACCAAAAAGTTGGTCCCCACAACTAAAGTGGGGTTAGTTTATTGAGGTTAGGGTTAGGTTATTGAGGTTAGGGTTAGGTTATTGAAGTTAGGGTTAGTTTATTGAGGTTAGGGTTAGTGTATTGAGGTTAGGGTTAGTGTATTGAGGTTAGGGTTAGTGTATTGAGGTTAGGGTTAGGTTATTGAGGTTAGGGTTAGGTTATTGAGGTTAGGGTTAGTTTATTGAGGTTAGGGTTAGTTTATTGAGGTTAGGGTTAGTTTATTGAGGCTAGGGTTAGTTTATTGAGGCTAGGGTTAGTTTATTGTAGTTAGGGTTAGGTTATTGAAGCTAGGGTTAGGTTATTGAGGCTAGGGTTAGGTTATTGTGGTTACTGCATAGGGGAAATGTGGAGTAACTTCTGGTCCCCAGAAGGACAGAAACAAGTGTGTGACTGTGGGGGAAGGGTGGAAACAAGGTACACACTGTTGGAGGAAGTATGACTGTAGGCCAACTTGACTTTGGGTAGTTAGGCAGCAGCCAAGACCCTTGAGATCCTGTTGAAGAGACTCTTCAGACATTTAGTGTTGCTCATTACAGGGCTGGCAGGGGATTGTTGGAGTCAGCGCAGGGGTGGTTGGTTTATTGGACTGAATGATCAACTGATTCAGACAGACCCCCCATAACCTCACCCCCCCCCCACGCAGCGAGCCCCCCGATTTGCCCACCTAACCCCCCCCCCCGTCTGCCGGTCCCAGTACATACAGAGGCCTTGTTCTCTTGTCGTTTATTTTCTGCCCTCAGTCATGCTCCTGTCTGGAGCTTTTGTTTGAGCAGCACTCCTCATTGGCTTATTTAAAGACAAACCCCTCCCTCCACTTCACCTCGCTCTGTCCTCAAGGCCATGCTGTTTATGATTGGGGGAGGGAGAGGAGGAGAGAACAGACACTGTGCCCTTTCATTTTAAATAATGTCATATTTCATGCACGGAATAATGTGGACTATTTTTGTCTGTTCTTGTAGATGGGTGAATTGAAACTTTCATGTGAATGAAAATGTTTTTCCACAAAAACACAGTATTATTTATTAACTTCTTTTTTTTCCCCATGTGTGAACTTTTCACCCAATGGCTGTAGGTGTTATTGTAATGTTAATGAGGTGTCATCGTCCCTCAGTGCTGGAGCTACTGGGGGATTTGGAAAGGTCAGGTGTGTGTGTGTATGTTTGTTAGCCTTGTTTTGGCTGGTTTCATCATAGATTCTTTACTGATCTTGTCATGACTGTGCACACACACACACACACACACACACACACTGCATTCTCTTTAGAGCTTAGATCAATTGCTGTTCTCACAATGATCAGTAATCCTTCATTGATTCAGACATAAAAGTGTTTGAGTTCGCGGCCTAATGGAGACGTGAAGGTGATGCTAAGGGAGAGGCAGTGTGGTATGGTGCCAAACACCTGTGACCCTGCCTGCGGCCTGCTGGGAATTCTAATGCCCTTCTTATTGTATGGATGTCTGTCTCTGGTTATTGCTCTCATTAATAGACTGTTCCAGAAGGAATGGGAAAGCCAACAGTTAGTCAGAAGCAGGCTTATTCAAGTATAAAATCATTGTTGTTTTCCCTTTATAGACATTTCCTTTCAATCGAATTTCAGAGACGGTTATTGTTGATTTCAACCAACATCATTAGTCAATCTGGATGCGTACAGGGAGATGAGTAGAGGAGATGGGGAGGGCGGAGGGTCGGTCGATCAGCAGCAGTTTCATTGGTGGAATTCTAAGTGCTGCTACTGGACCAGGAGGCTGGAGAGATGCACACACAGTGCTAGATAGAGCTTAACGAGGGCCTGTAACCTGAGGCAATGCTGGTAGTCAGATGACATCCCCAAAACAAGGACCAGTTGTGTGTGTGTGTCTGTGCGGTCTTCAGGATTTGGTGGCTATGTCCTTTTCCCTGAGTCCTATGTCCTCTTATTGTTTACATTCATGACACAAAAATGTGTTTATATTGACATTTTCACTAATGTAAGATGGATCATGGGCTGCGTGGTCGGAGTGACTTGACACTCCACACAACACACTTCCCAAGACATTTTTATTTGATTTTAGGGTAGTTGCTTTGGCTTTTAAAACAAACAATATCTGATATTAAATGTACAGCTTTATTACCCATCTGCCAGTGGGGCCCACGGGTTGGTCTTAATGATAACCATCTGTTTGGTGGCATAAATACTTTCACAAAACCTTCTCAGGACTGTGAAGTCGACTTAACTGGCAGTTTGATATCATCAATAAATGTGTATCTGTTATTAAGGGCACCATAAAACGAGCAGCAGGCTCCAGGATCATTGCTGTATTTCACGTTCCTCTCCTGCTAAATGCACTGTAACCGGGCCAGTTGAATCATGGGATTAAACGAAACAAATTCTTCCAAACCCCAAATTAGTTTTCTGATGTATTTTTGTCATTAACACTAGTCAGATCAGTTCTTTATGAATAATTGCAATTTTCATATTGAAAATCTGAAACAGAACAGGTATGTTTGAACATTTTAGCAGATATATTGACAGGAATTGTAGTGCAGCGTATCTTCAGGGGATGTCACAGGAGAGGAGGAATATGGCAATTAACGCTTGACAAAATGTGTGGCTTGACATGCTTAATAAATAATAAAAAAAATTGTTCAACACCCAGCTTTACAAGCACTCTGGTATGTCACCGGGAATGTGCTGTTCTCTGTTGGCCTCCCTGCCTGGTAGGTAGACATACTCACGCCAATGGAGCCTCTATTAAAAACAATTCAACATATGGTATCAACCAATTGTAGTTATGGACTCTACAGAACGGCAGCCTCTGTCATCCCTCTATATCATAAACCTGATGAGTCACATCGTCAGAACACATCTGTTGGCCTGCCTGAGGGTGGACAGCCTCGTTGTCCTGTGGGACCACAGATACTGACTTAGTAAAGAGACATGGGCGATGAAGAGTGAGGAAAGATTGGAATGGAGGGAGGCTTGTTTCTAACAGAGCCCTGTCCCAGAGAGCTACTGACCAAACAGCCTGAAGGTCGCTAGATCGAATTCCAGAACTCCCTCTCACTCTGAATAAGAGGTGGATGTTGGGTCCCAGAGAGCTTCTGACAACGGCCGTAAGGTCGCTAGATTGAATCCCAGAACTCCCTCTCACTCTGAATAAGAGGTGGGTGTTGGGTCCCAGAGAGCTTCTGACAACGGCCGTAATGTCGCTAGATTGAATCCCAGAACTCCCTCTCACTCTGAATAAGAGGTGGATGTTGGGTCCCAGAGAGCTTCTGACAACGGCCGTAATGTCGCTAGATTGAATCCGAGAACTCCCTCTCACTCTGAATAAGAGGTGGATGTTGGGTCCCAGAGAGCTTCTGACAACGGCCGTAA
>JACXGK010007775.1:0-24295 GCA_016801125.1 Novumbra hubbsi
GATTTTGAAATGAAATGGAGGGCCACATTTGTTTTTGTAATTTGTTAATCATAATTGATTTGGAGGCCAGAAAAGGGCAAAAGTTAAAACATACATTACATATGTACAGTAGATCCCATATAAGGTGTAAATAGTTACAATTCTGACTCAGATGTATAAGAATGGGCTGGTGAGTTGGTTTTTTAATTCCCCCCAAAATCATTTTATTACATTCCGTGGGCCGGATGGGACAGCCTCGCGGGCCGCATTTGGCCCTCGGGCCGTAGTTTGCCCACCCCTGGGTTAGAGTGTACTGATAGTAATCCCAGGGTTCATAGTTTGATTCCTCCTGTCTGCAGCAAATTAAAATTTACTTTTCTCCTTACGCAATTTTCCCCAATTGTTGGAGTAAACCCAAATTGCTGCTACCAGCTATATGTGTTATTATAATATTGTACACTAAAAAGTGGCGGGAAAAATAACGCATTATAAAATGTATATAATGCGTTTTACATAATAGCTTAACCTTAATTTTCAATCATCTCCCTACTACACCATAGACAGGACAAGGAGCTGTTAAAATTACAATGTACAATTTGTGTACAATCTGATATGAAAATGAGCAATCGAATGGGTGTGTGTAAATTGTGCATACTCTAATAGGTTAGTCTTAGGGAATTGCATTGTGCTCAGGGTTTTTTTGTTTCTTTGCTTGAGCTAGTAAAGAATGCACCCATCCCCCACCTAAAGACTTAATCGCGAATCAATAGATTTGGTCAACTCGCTGGCAGAGCTCACAAGTTTGGTTCCCTGAACATTGAACGCTGACTTTACATCTCCTTTTCGCTGTCGCATAACAACATTGTCCACTACTTTCATTTCTCCATAAATTGCGTTGTGCATTCAACATGTTTTTTGTTGAACGGCTATTCAGAATTCAATGCAGAATGTTTCCGGTTAATTGGCCATGTATTGTGTAAAGTGACACCGCGCCTTGTTCATCTACTTCAGTTATGTTCTCACTGCACTGCATTTCACAAACGTATCGAATACCTCCGATAACAACGCAAATGTATCATTCACAAGACAGGCAGTCCTTGTGGTCCTGTCATCAAAGCGCAGATATCAAAGAATTTTAGATTTTCATTTAGGTTGACCAATAATCATCGAGTTTCATGCTTTTTTCCGCAAGTAGCACCTCTCAAATAATTAAGATCCACTAATGCTTTTAGTTCGGCATCTGTCAATTTTAAGTTTCCTGCATAATTTTGCTCAGCTCCCGCTTCCGTTTATTTTCTAACATTTGTCCAGATGTCTGTGTCAATCAAACACTTTAGACTACTCAGTGGACTTGTAATATTTTCATATGTAATATTATTAGGGTTATTCCGTCAGGAGTAATCCTATTGTAATTGCAGGTTTTAATATTAGGGTCACTCAGTCATGTATATTTTCAATTAAAAGAATACTAAACATTCCGAAATAGTCGAATTATCAACTTCACTGGTGGGGCAGTGGTTAGAGTGAACCGCTTGTGAACTTAGGGTTCTTGCTTTAACTCCCACTGTCTGCAGCAACTTAAAATGTGCTTTTACGCTTCCGCATTTTGCGTTTCCTCTTCACTGGGTAAAATTTGCCCGCTCTGGCGCTTCTAGTGTTAAACAATGAAAGCTGGACAATGCCATAGAAGGGCATCAACACAGCAGCCGGCAACTGGTTTCTAGGTTTCTGACCAAACTGACTAGACATAAGGGGCTTATGTCCTCTAGTGAGATCTTTGCTTACAGCCCAGCACCATGCAGCTCGATTGGCTTTAGCCATAATTCTCCACACTGACCATGTGACAGACGTGAAAAAGCCTGCAGATGCTGTGCTCAACGTTATGTTTCCTGCAACATCATCCGGCAAGAGTGGTTTGGCAGTGGGTCAGTGATGATCTGAGAAAGCATATACTTGGAGGGTCACACAGACCTCCAAGTGCTAGCCAAGGGGAATCTGACTGCTGAAATCCTCAGACCCATTGTCAGACTAAGATCCTCCTGGTGCAGGAAAATGCCTTGCTTCATGTGGCTTGAGTACTCAGGCAGTTCCTGCATGACAAAGGCATTATAAGTTCCCTAGACCTGAATTTAGTTGGAACAGCCTGTGATTTTAATTGTTTTCTTTCCGTGTGAGTTACACAATGTACAGTAAAGAATTACTGAAACATTTTGTTCAAAAGTTCCCAGAATTATTTTGAGCAGTGTATGTACATAATGTATGCTTTGGGAAAATATAAATATCTACTGTATATATATTACCAGGTTTGTACTGTACTAACTTTAGCTTATGTCAGTCTTTAAAGCATCCAAGAGCATGAATCACTCTAGGCTTTGGATGAAAGCCACTGCTCCACCACAGAAAAGTAGACTTGGTTCAAAGCTCTACCCACCAGCCCCACATTCATCCATCCACCACTGACTCTTAATCCCGTCAGTGAGTACAGCATAATAACGCGTCCCTTCTTTACCACCCATGCCTTTAACCCCCACAGTACCTCTTAGTGCATGCTAATTCAGTATGAGTCATCAGTGTAGGATTATGCAAAAAGAGTAATGTCAGCTCCAGGCAATTTACTCCATGTGCAGATTGAATAAAATGTTGGCTGACCGTTTAGAAATAATGGATATCTGCTGGCTGAATAAGTGGTTTGGGGTTTGAAATTCTCATTTACTGCATGGCTATTAAGCACTGACCTTTACAGTTGACTGAAGTCAAGCCAGTCCCTAAAATCAAAGGTCTCTCCAGCAACTCTTCAATTTACTATGTCATCAGACTGCTTGGCAAGGTAGCTTTATCGGATGTTACAGCTATAAAGAACATGTATGTCTGTTGACGTCCTTTCACTGATTGTTCATGTTTTCTGTAGTCCATCTTATTATTTCAAACACAACAAAAAATCCAGGAATCTGCATGCTTTTTTGACAATAAGGATAGACTGAGAATAGGTTTTGCTGTTGAAGCAAAACTATTTGAAACATGCTGCAGTGTTTTTGAGGCATTGACCTAGACTGCTGGTCAAGCTGACTCCCCAATCCCATTTGTGACACCAGTGTGGGATTTCCAGAGATTGTGTTAAGTGCTGACACAAGATTCTAACAACATCCTAAGGGCTGGGGCCAGATTAAAAACATGCAAACAACCGATTGAGGGCTGGATTGAAGCTTAAAGTAAATTATTGAAATAACAGGCTGTTCCAACTTGCGTGAATTTCATCACGGCAACTAATAATGGACTCAGTAGTGTATATGGCCCAAAGGTGCCAGTATGCTCAGCCAACAATGTCTGGGCATACTCCTGATGAGATGATAGCTGGTGTCCTGCAAGATCTCCTGGATTCAGGACTGGGGAAAGTGAGGGCCAGTCAATGGCATCAATGCCTTTGTCATTGTCACGGTTTTGTTGTGGGGTGGAACCATACGCAGACATTGTTTCAAACAAAAGGTGATTTAATCCCAATAACACAAACAGATACAAACTAACACGTACTGTAACAGGAAAATGAAAGGTTTAAACAAACATAAAACAATATACAAATAACGTGTAGCGTATCTACTGGATATAGGCATTAAACAAAGAACAAACCGTGCACTGTTGAGACAAGCACAAACAATAAACCACACCGGGTGTGGTGCAAACTGAACCTAAGTAGGCTCCCCAATCAGAGTCAACTGATTGCAGCTGCTCTGACTGGGGAGCCCACAATGGCATGGAGATGGCTAGAGGCCACACAATTAGTCTTGCCCTGAAATGGCCAGGGGCTCGCAGCCAGGGCATGACAGTCATCCAGAAACTGCCTACACCATCTTGTCCAATGAGGCCAGCCAATGTCCTGCACCAGGAGAATTACAATTTATGTTTTTGTTTTAATTTTGTAGGGCTCTGGCATTGCTCCTTGTGTTCTGGTCCTGCTACTAATTCGATGCCCTTCTAGGGCCCTGTCCAGCTCTTCTTGTGTAAAGACTTGTCTCCGGTATCTCCTTTGTGCTCTTGAGACTGTACTTGGGAGACAGCAAACCTTCTTATGACGGCACGTATATATGTGCCATCCTAGCGGAGCTGGACTCCCTGTGCATCCTGAATTGTCTGCAGGTACAGCTTCATGCTACCAATACAAGGACACTAGCAAAACTAAAGAAGATACAGTCAGAAAGAATAAGGAAAGAAAAAATTTCTGTGGCCACCTCCTGCTAAACCCACCCCTATTTGAGGGTTGTTTTGCTGTTGCCCTCAAGTGCAGCTGTAGTCACTTTTATTTGCACCAAAACATGTGACACTGATGCACAATTGCTTATGCTTCCTAACTAAACAGTTTGATTTCCTTGAAGTTTAATTGACTTGGTGTTAAGTAAATTATTGTGATGATTACATGTCATCTTAATGTTTTGGAGCCGTGCATATTTTAGAATTCTTGAAATATTTATTTTAGGAAATGTATTTTGTGTGCAACCCTTTTATGGATTGAAAGATTGCAATAGTGATTAAACTGCTCAATACCAAGTTCAGTCATGGATGATTATAAAAACCTTTGTAAATGTGTACACTGTCTTCATCTACTGTCCAAAATATTTTATGTGTATTATATTCAAACCTAGCAGCAATCTGTCCTTACGGATGGTAAATCATTGGAAATGTATTGCAATTCCTCCATCCTGCAAATGAAAAATTTCTTCATCTGTTCAGCTTATTGGTCTCTGGATAGACCAATATTCTCAACTCAAGTTGTTTGATCTAACATATCCAATCAGGAATGCATGATGAAGTTTATTTGATGTGCACTACATGACTTCGTGAGTGCAGTAACTTCTGGGTTGGAAAAATGAGGCTAATCATATTGTTATTGCCTGCCTGTGCTTATAGTATTGGGGCGAATCAATAGAGCAGAATTTTGTACATCTTCATTTCACAAAAATATTCACATTGGACTAATGCCCGAGGGAAGGGGAAAATAGTAAGGGGAAAAAGTGTGATGTAATTAAATTTTTTTCTGTCTCCTTGTCTGTCCAGCCAGGCTACTGATTTTAACAAGGGCAGGATAGACACTTCATGAATGGATGCTAGACAAACAAAAATGACCAAATACTGCCAACATATTACCCCGGTTTTCTCCCTACCCCAAACAAGTTGTATCTAATTTTGTCTACAACCCTGTCTCAACACAGCAACTCCTAACAGATTCCAGACGGTAGCAGATTGCTGCAAACCGTGTGAGGCCATGCCTTCTCACCTGACATCCTCAGTTAGTTTTGCTAGTACCCGATCCACCTGACGAAGTGGCTACAATTCTTTCTCACACTGGGTGATGCTAGACAATTTCAAGTTGCCCATAGGGCTTCGCAGTTATTTCCCAGTCACTTGTCAAAGCTCAAAAGAGCTGTGCCACCCAGATCCATTTCAGTGAAGTGACCTGCTACAATTTATAGCCTGCAGTTGTGGAACTGTAATTTCCAGTGTGACTACCGGCTTATGTTATATATTTTAGGCCTATTGCTTATTAGAATTATTACATGGTGCTTTATTTGACAGCATGATTTGAAAATATTTGAGGAGTTGTGTAGAAGTTGGGGAGACAGGGCAGCAGGACTGTAATGATGGTTTAAATTATAGGCTTGAAGCAGGCACAGATGATCAGACTGTTGTCTTTAATGAAGGGACTTATAAGTAGATAATAGACCAACAGGCTATGGAGCATGACACAAGGACTAATGTACTTAGAACAATCAAAAGGCAAGATGGTCAAAAATGGCAAACCAGAGCTAAACATAAAATAAAGGGCAAATAAAATCAACAGACTTGTAATACGAGAAAGAAAGAGAGGCCATAAGGAAGGCTTAACAAGGAACAGGGACAAGTAACAGTTACGTTGCCTGAGGGGTAACAGTAACCAGACAATAAAGGAAACTAAGG
This sequence comes from Novumbra hubbsi, assembly GCA_016801125.1. NCBI lineage: Eukaryota > Metazoa > Chordata > Actinopteri > Esociformes > Umbridae > Novumbra > Novumbra hubbsi. The sequence continues at coordinate 5,926 of JACXGK010007775.1, forward strand.
ACAAGCAGGTGTGTGTAATAGTCTGGAGATGTAGAGAAGGGAGATGGATAGGTAATTTTTGTGTACTGGGTAACGCAGTGGGGAAATGTGCGTGACAGGAACGGGTGACCGTGGGATGTTGAATGGAGAATGTCCAGAAATCCAAATGAAACAGGGAAAATGGAGATGACAGAAATGGGTGGCCGGTGGTGAAAAGGTGGGGAGGATGATCTCTGAGGACGAAGGGGGTGCGTTGAAAGAAGGGATTTTTAAACACAAAAATCCCTGTACATCTCTGGAAAAAATTGAGACCACTGCAACGTTTTCTTTCCTTTCAAAAAAGTTTAAAAGGAAAGTTATGAGTGAGGAGCAGAAGAGATACATTTAGATACCACTGTATATTAAACCCTTCTGTTGCTAACTAAAACCTTTTCAACTGTTTTGAAAAAGAAAGAAAAAAGTGCAATGGTCTCTAATATATTTCTAGAGCTGTATATAAATCACTTTTAAAATAAAAACGTAAGACCCTCCCTTGTTTTATATAGAACACTTCAGCCCAGCTTAGCAGCTTTCAGGACAATGTCAATTGATAATTAAGTATATTATCCTTGAGACAAATGTCAATATTGAGCTCATATTAAATGCGCCAAATATGCAGTTGATAGATGTTTGCTTAGCTACCTTATACACTGAATGTTGCTGGTTAAATGCAGCCATTTTCCTTAGACACCGTGAGGCTGAGGTTGATGGATAAAAGTATTAATTATTTTTTTTACATTAATTTGGTTGGGGGTCCATTGTAAAAGGCTTAAAGGCAAAGAAGTCATACAGTACTCTGCAAAATTCTTAAGCAAACTGAGAATTGTTTAAAACCATTTATCTGAGCTGTACACTGGGAAACAAACAAAAAGACACATTAACAAATGAAATGTAACAAATATGTATGGTGTGTATTTTGTGTGGCCTCCCTCAAACTGCACAATTAAAGCACCTTGGTAGTTATTTACTCCTTTAAATTTTTTTGTAATTTCAAGTAGTCCTCTAATAAATTATCTCATGCTAGGAAATTCTCTTTTGCAAGACATGCAATTATTTTGACTTTGGCTGCTTTTTGTTTCTTTCCATGTTCAAGTGATTCCACAAACCTTCAATTATTTTGAAATCAGGCTCTAATGTAATCTGTAGACTCTCTCCCCAAGAGGGTCATAATATCATTTACTGAGTGCTCAGAGTCCTCAATGTAAGAAACAGTCAAATTATTTACCCACCTACTTGTTCAAAGGTATTATTTCATTTTTACCATTTCCCACATGTATAATAAGTGTTTCCTTGATGACAATTTGGCTCACTCCTGGCATTCTATTAACCAGCTTTACGAGGTAGTTAACTGGCATCAGGGCCGGCACTTGGCATAAGCAACATTTAAAATAATGCCAGGAGACTACCCGATGAAGCTGGTTGAGTGAATGCCAAGTGTGCAAAGCAGGGTGGCGACGCCTCTTTGGTCTTCAACTGGCAGCTTCATTACAAACACCAATCTCAAGGTTAACAGAGTGCTGGCCTTCTAGGCAGAGTTGCAAAGAAAAGGCCATCTCAGATAGGCCAATAAAAATAAGGAAGGAGGAAAGACTTTGCCTAATGGAGAATTTCTTCAAAAAGTTGGTAATTTCTAAGTACCCCAAACTTTTGAATGGGGGTGAAAATGCGAAATGATAGTCCTTCTAAGGTGCAGTCAATGCATCTATGTCTTTGTCATCCAGGAACTGACTACACACTCTGTCCACATGAGACCGAGCGTTGTCATGCAGCAGGAGAAACCCAGAGCCCACTGCACCAGCTTAAGGTCTGACTATGAGTCTGAGGATGTCATCTTGGTACTAAGAGCAGTCAGGCTACCCGTTAGTACCCTGAAGGTCTATGCGACCCTCCAAGGATATGCCTCCTCAGACCGTCATTGACCATCCAAACTGGTCATGCTGAATGATGTTGCAGGCAGCATAACATTCACTAATGCATTTCCAGACTCACGTCTGTAACTTGCGCCCAGTGTGAACCTGCTGTCATCTGTGAAGGGAACGGTGGAGGTCCTGACAATTCTGGTGTTCTCTGTCAAATACCAATGGAGCTGCTCAATGCTGGTCTGTGAGCATACGTCCCACTAGAGGACGTCGGCCCTCATGCCACCCTCATGGAGTTTGTTTCTGAAAGTTGGGTCAGAAACATGCGCACCAGTAGTCCGCTTTTAAGGTCATTTTCTAGGGCTCTGGCATAGTTCCTTCTCTTCCTCATTGCACAAAGGAACAAATATCAGTCCTGCTGCTGGGTTGGTGCCCTTGTCCAGCTCTCCACATGTAACAGCCCATCTCCATCCTTTTGATACTGTACAAGGAGACACAACAGAATCTCCTTGTGAAGATACCCTACCTGTCTAAACTAAATGGGCTGCAGGTAGAGCTTCATGCTACCCGTAGTGACAAGGACACTAGAAAAATGCAAAAAAATCAGTCAGGAAGGATAAGGAGAGAGCAATTGTCTGTGGCCATCACCTGCTAAACAATTCCCTTTATGGGGGTTGTCTTGCAGTTCCCTGTCCATTGCACATCTTGTCACTTTCATTGGCACCAAAACAGTTGACATTGATTCACACTTGCGTATGCTTCCTAAATGGACTGATTGATATCCCTGAAGATGAATTGACTTGGTTTAAAGGCAACTTGCAGAAGTGTTCACCCAGGGGTAACAGCGAGATGATGATGCTGTCTCTTCTCATTTTCCTGGCACAAATAAATGTGAATATCTGTAGACATTTAATCTACCTGAAAAATTTATTAACAACTTCCCCAATCCACAACTGCAATTGAATAAATGTTTTCAAAATATGAACGTCCAGGGCAAGTTCTGAAATTGGGTTTACAGTAGAGCTGGGGAATATAATAGTTTCAAATGCATCGATTCTGACGTGAATGATTCTGCATGTATGCATCACATCTAAATAATAGATTTTTTGTTTTAATAAATAAATAAATATATGTGCAAAACGCTGCTAATCAGCCTATTATACAACAATTGAGGTTATCAACTTTACCTCGGATGTCCGAAAGGACAAAGAAGATCACACAGTCCTTTGCTACATTTATTGTGAAGGATCTCTTACTCGTTCGTGGAAAACACCGGCTTTCGCCTCATCCATACTCTGGTGCCAACAAGCATAATCCTTTCTCTGAGTTCACAAACACCACTATACCTGTGCTGTACAGTGACACCAAATCCAGAGTACTGGAGTTGATGCGTAATGACGAGTATTCCTGAACATCCATCGCCACAGACTCATGTGTAACGGTAACTGCTCATTATATTTGTTATGACTGGCAGCTAAATTCACGAACGAGAGGCTTTTTACGAAAGCAACATGGGTTTTTGCTAAATGTTGTTTCAGAGTGAATAAACAATAAAAGAAATTCCACATAAACAATACAATATGTTAGACTACCTTGTTTTACAAATAAGTTAATTTGCATAAAAGGCAGCCTTTTAAGTTATATGTCTGTGTTTTAGACCGTGCATTCAGACCGTTTTGTAATAAAGGTGCTACAGAAATGTATGTTTATAATGTCAAAACTTTATTTTATGTTACGCCAAAAAATTCCTGAATGGCTTGTAAAATAGGTTGAGAATCGTTTTATAATCGAATCGTTACCCTCTGCGTTGTAATCGAATCGAATCGTGAGGTAGGTGAAGATTTACACCTCTAGTTTACATTCCCCCGTTTTTTCAATGTGTATTGACAATCTAACATGCTTTGGGCTTTTTTGGTTTTGAGATTAGAATCCTTCCCCCTCACGTTTTTGAAGTTGTATTCATTGAATACACATTATAGAAGATTTTGCTGCAAGTTGAGCAAAATGCTTGTGTAACAACAAATCCACTCAAGCACATTAAACAATTGATTTAATTCAATAAAAAAAATATTCAAATATATCTATACATACACAAAAGTAATGTATTTGTTTGCCAGGAATTTGGTCCTTAACTTTCAATTTTCTTGTATGTTTGCATTTTCCCTTTCATACTCCTTTGAATATTTCTTGAATATTTATTTTATGTTTGGTCTTTCAGAAAGTATCCTCTTCTAATCTGAGATCTCCTTTATCTTCTTTTGCCAGCTACCTACAATGTTTATCCATTTAACTGTTCTGTAACATGGGGAATCAGTCACTTGTTAGATGCAATGTTGATCTAAATTTCTAAATGGTTTCTGTTGCACAAGCCTTTTTCTGTCTCCTCTGCATTACACTGGCTCATCGCATTGGCTATGTGTAAGATGGAAATATGGCTAATGAATTTAATTAGTTGCACCTCTGGTGTTTGTGCAATTTATTTCTGCAGGCAAGCTCTCTCCCTCAAATTCCTCTCCCTCCCACTTTTCATTTTCTCCTCTTCGTTTCTCCCACCCTCCACTCTGTCTCTCTCCTCACTGCAGCTCCTCCTTCCACCTTGCTCGGTTCCAGCTCCCTCCTCCCTCTCCATTTCCATGCTCTCCCTCCATCTCTCTGGCTCTCTCTATATCTCTCTTTCTTTATCTCTTTCTCTACCTCTGCCTTTGAGAGACACTGTAGATACCCTGTTTTTGTGAGTGTTTGTTAGTGTGGGTGGTTGTGTGAACTGCATGTCTCTGTGTGGAATGCAGGCACCTTTTTTTGAAAAGTGGTCCGGACTAGGATATCTGAACCCTTCTGGCTTTCTCCGCTCCTCTCAGCCATCTCCTTCTACACGTTTCCTACGTTTTGAAAAATAAGAGAATCTCTGTTAAGAATCAACATTCTTTCTCGCCGGCTCGTCGATGGTGTTCTCAATCCCTTCCCTGACCCTGGCATCTTGGATTTAATGAGTTGCCCCTTGGAATAAACCAGGCAATTGTGGAATTCTCTGCGCTTCAATTCTGGTAAGAGCACTCTCCCTTCCTGACTCCTTTACATGACATATGGAGAGCTGCATTTTATGGGATGCAGGACTGCTAAATGTATTAGAGAAATATATCTATTAAGGATTGAGAAGGGGAGTGGAAGAGACAAGTAGGTAGTGCTAGGGGAAGTCTGTGTTGGCTTTCAGCTGTGTGATATATTTTGTTAGGGCTGCGTTGAAAATGCTTCCCCTAGAGTTGCCATCTGATATTGATCTTTTGTTATTTTCAGCCCTAGTCCCTTCATGACAACTTTGCATGCTCTGCTTGTGAAGGGCAGAATTGACTGTGAGATCTGCATAGGGGCAGTTGTATCATAATTTTGTATGAATTAAAACAAATTAAGATATGTAAAGGGGCATAGGCTGCTGAGGCATAGGTAATATTCAAAATATACATCGTGTTTACAGCGTTCAAGTGTTGGTGTGCGTGCGTGCAAGGATGTATTTGCACTCATGCATGTGTTTTCTTGTTTGGTGCCTCTCGCAAGGTGTGGTATAGGTACAAATTGCCAGGACATTTAGCTTGTAACAAAGTTATTTTTCTCCCTATGCATTCACTCCTGCTGAGTTGAAAATATGCCAGATGTCCTCCATGTTGATTTGTCTGCTCCATGCTTGACAGGTGCTCTGAAATCACAAAATATTAGCATGGCCAGTCCTGAGCCCCCATAGGCGTTTTTCTATTTCACTGGATTTCAGCATGGTCCACAGTTTTTTGTTTGTGTTTTAGATTCACATTTAATGTTATCTATAAAGAATTTCTTTTTTTATATCTGTGCAGTAGTTGAACATGTGTACAGTACCTATTTCTTTGGAGCATTAATGCTATGATAACCTTTGAAATATTATATAAAAAATATTTTTGAAGGAAATGTTTAGACAAGTACAATATTACACAAATGAAAGAAAACTGAGTAACATGAAGAAAACATACAAAGACAGGGAGGGGAATGTGGACAAGCAAATGAAAAGGGAACATAAAAGTACTTGTGCTACAATGTGGATAGTTTCAAACAACAACAGTAGTTTCTAATATTGTTAGTGCTTTGGATTTTACTTTCACTGATGAAATTAGCTCAACATTTGAGCTGCAAAATGGCGAATGGGAGTCCTAAAGACCTGAACAGATAATGTGGTCTAGTAGTTCGTCCATTTTAGAATGTATTATCCTGGGTTTGTTAAGAACAAAAAATGCACACCTATTAAGTCACAGATTTTGTAGATGACGGATACCAGATTGAAAAGCATAGGTAAATGGTACATTGATATTTCATATAACTTGCAAGTCATTCTGTTTAGCGCATGCAGATGAAAGGCAAAAAAACAACATTTACTTAACGCTATTGTTGCTATTTTAATCCTGTCCTATACATGTTGAATGAGCTTTTTCCTTTCATCTTTGCCGTTGTCTTGTTAATAAATCTCTGTTCATCTCCTCGGTCTCTACTACTTCATGAGAGATAGAGGAAGATGGTTACATGGGAAACATGAGAGGGAGGGCAAAATAAAAACACAGAAATGGAGACCGAGAGGTCTGGAAGTAGAGAGAATGTGGGTAAGAGGAACTGAGATGGAGAGAGTAGCAGTTTGTACAAGCGGATGAGGGAGATGGCAAACAAGATGCGTTAATGGCTTTTAGGCAGACCAACATATTCTGAGGCGTTGGATTTGGTGGGGCTCAGGTTACACATAAATCCATGCACACCAAAATAAAACATGTAAGAGATTGATAGAGGAGGCCTTGCATATAGTGCAACCCTGCCTGCTTTTCTTGTAAAGACCATCAATATTTATCACATTTTCCATTTCAGGGGAGGGTCTACGATAACACACTGTTGGCTGGAAAAATAATAAAAAATAAATCTTATTACCTCACCTTGGGCATAGTTTCCACCCCTATTTCATTTCAAATGCACTCAGGCTGGGTTGGTATATCGGGATGCATATTAAAAAAAACAGATGACCACATGATAGTTTTTGTGAAAGCACAAGATGATTTACCTGGAGGTAGTGAAAGTTAAGCTGAACAGGCTACTGGGTGTGTAGCATAGGGTGAAGCATTATTTGGTTTAATAGAATATGACAGAATAGTGACTTGAATTACTGAAGCAGACTTACTAGAGTTATATGTTACCAAGTTGGCATGTTATATATAACCGTTTGTTGTGCTTCATAGCACCAGCAGGTACTCTAAACATGTTTTAAACATAAACAAAACAACAGAAAACATATTAGCCCTGAGGGTTAATTCTCTGCCTCCTTGGCCAATCAGTTTTATATTGGAAATGTCAGATCCATCCTCCAGTGTCTGAAATGCAATTGACTAAAGTATGGGACCCATACTCACTCCACAAGAGGCTGTGCAGCTGAATTGGAACCAGCCCAATTTAAGAGTTATGATCAGAACACAGTTGTATATACTACAGTGGTAGAATAAAACAAACTTCCAGCTACTAACAGATTTGATCGTCAATAGATTTATCACGTGTAGGCTTTAAATTGCTTTATTTCAGTCATTGCATTTGCTAAATTCGTATTCATTCAAATAAGCATGATATAAACTATTACTGCTCACATAATAACACTATTACTGCTTGACAGATTCCATTTTTTTTTTATGGAAACAAAGTAATGTACCTGGTAGATGTTATGAACATATTGAAAAGCTGAAATATTGTACAATATAATATATTGTTTTTGTTTTCCACACAAGTGAGGAAGAAGTTATTTAAATATTAAAATAAATAAAAAAAAGACATACTTATTTTACATACTAACAATAAAGCATTAAAAATAAACATGACTGTTCCCGATTGATTGACATAATTTACATTCCTCTATGACCAGGAGGATGTGGTTCTGATTCACTGCAAAATTAATTATTTGGTTTTGCAACCATCTAGAAAAAATCACAGCAACATTCATCAACATAATAGCAACACAATTTAAAGACCCTATAAGGACAAATTGTCACATAAAAAAGCATTCTTAATAAATTCCTGTAATGTCAAATAAGTATGTCTTATTTGCAACAAATGGTGGCTGTTTGCATGTTAATACATGCAAACAGCCTGTAACAGTGTTTTTGAATGTGCATAATAGTTTATCTTTAAAAGTCATCTTTCTGCTGTTATAACTGCAGGCTACGCATGTGTCACTATATTTACTCAGATTAATTAACAAAAGGTAATGTGCTTCCTTTAAATGAGTAGCTCATGTGCTTCCTGGAACAGTATATTATGATAATTATATATATTTTTAAATCATTGCATAAAATAATATACATTTATATATATAAATATTATGGGGTCCACAGAATATTGCCTGTTAAGCACCCCTACACTAGGCTCTTAATGTCACAGAAAAAAGTGTGTCAACGTTGCACTGTTTCATAGCATAATGATTCTTTTTAGACCAGGATATCTGAGCTGGCACTCCATATGCAAAGGATATCACAGATTCCACACACTTTATCGTAGCCGCTTGCCGGAAATGCAAGTGAATGGGGAGAATGAGCTGAATCCGGAACAGACAGGAATTCACACTTAGACATTCATAGCGCAAACTGGACACGTACAGTAAATGTCTGTTAGAACCAGTCCAGAACAGCTGCAAAGTAATCTTGTTTGGAGACTTTATGTTTACTAAAATGCCAATGTTAACATGTGTCTCAGTCAAACACTATAAAATTGTCATATAACCTTCCCTTAGGAACCAAGCAAAATGTAACAATTGCAAAACAAAATAATTAACTGGCTTCCTGATAATCTAATCTGTAATGTATTATGGGCAAATTGTAACAGACTGACTAATATAATCTGTAAATAATAATGAGTTTATCCATAATGAAAAATGATCAGTAGAGCAATCCATCCAGCAGTCACTTGCAGTCATTGATAACTACTCAAGCCCAGCCATTTACCTACAGTTTGCCGGCAGATCAGATGTCAGTAACATAGTTTTGAAACGAATGCCCAAGACATTATAATTTAATCTATTTCTTTATTTTGAATTCAGCTTGCATCAATCTTACATTCAAACTGGGATGGTCAGCTTGGTTCTGTTTGAAAGCGTCATAGAACATTGAGCTATAGAAAATCTTCAGGGGGTGGTCAAAATAACTTAAAATATATTAATATAAATTACCAAAAAAAGGTGTAGGGCCACCCTTTGCCAACAGAAGTGCTACAATTCATCTTGCAATGCTGTGAACTTTGTGTATTGGGATACCGCACCATTCTTCAAGAAGAATAGCCTCCAGTTCTCTGAGGGATGCAGGTAGCAATGTACTTTTCATTCTGCACTCCAAAACTTCCCATAAAGCTTCACTGACTTTCAGACCTGGTAATTGATGTCATCCTGGTTTTCAAAACAACACTTTTTTGCTTATAAGTGTCTAGGGGAGCATTATTATGAAGGAATCATAAGGAAACTGTCACGTCACCGCCTAGTGGAGGCCACTCCCCTGTGCGCATGGCACCCCGGCGTTCGACGTCGCCGGCCTTCTAGGCACCACCGTCCGTGTTTGTGCTTGTCTCAACAGCTCACGGTTTGTCTCTGTTTAATTCTGTTTCAAGCGAATGCTTTACATGTTTTCTGTATATCGTTTTTATGTTAGTTAGTCCTTTCATTTTACGTTTACAGTCCGTGTAGAGTTTGTTTGTTTGTTTTGGGATTAAATACACCTTTTGTTTGGAAATATGTCTGCGTATGGTTCCGCCTCACTACGACACCGTGACAGAAACATCATGAGTGATCATTGAAAATTGCCTCTTATGCTTTAGCTGTTAAAAAGACATGAAAACACTTTCAATTTGCTATATGTAAGCAATATGGCCAATACGCCACACCCAAAGTATTGTTCTTAGGCATTGTGGATTGCCTAAAACACAGCACTCCGTAGTAAGTGACTTGTAATGTATATGCAACAAATGTCCTAAAGATAAGTAGTCAAAATAAAGCATTACACAGATTTATTGTGATAATGTATCCTTGATACTCAAAAAGCATGATTTGCATATTACAATTTATTGCTTGACAGAATCTTCCACATCATGCATATTATTTTACGGAAATTGAGATAAAGAAGTTCCATATAACACGTTGATTTTGTTTTATCTTTGTGCCAGATGGTCTTGTCTGTCATGTACAGATATTACCATCCCTGCCAGGTGGTGTGCAGCATTAAACTGATTAATTAGGAATTCTTGAGGTACATTGACTGTGAGTGTTGATATATAATAAAGATAGAAAAACTACAAAGGCTATATTCCCTCATAGAAAAGAATGTACAAAAGTGTTATTTGGCAGTGACTTTAGTAAAATCCTCTAAATAACCATGTTTGGTTTCCAAGTATAATCCTTTTTAGGTTCAAGTGTAACAGTTTCCAGGACCCTATGTTACAGGTAAAACCCCTTTACCCCCTTTACCTGAGCTTCAAATACAACATACAGGAAAGCAAACAAAATCAAACGCATAATATTCATAATATAAATGTTACCTTAAACAGCAATTCACTTGCATTATAACAGTCATTTCAAATGCATTGATGTTCATTTTGTAGTTGCAACCATGTTTACAATTCTCATTAGGCTTGGGACAGCTGATGGTCAGGCGTCCTCCGATACATTCATGCCAAAAGGTGTTGCTTTCCATCACACAGCTAGCTTAGCCAGAGTGTCAGGCAAACTAAAATGCCTGACGAAATGTTGTGTAGACTGTTGATATCAGTCAGCTTGCATTGTCCAAACCAACACAAGGAGTCACTATAACACTATGACACAATGATTCCCCTCTAGGCTTCCCTGGGCAATGCAAAGACAATTGTGCATCTTCTGGTCAGCCAGAAGGTCAGGCTGTGAGACTGTATTGTGCCTCAACATTAAAATGTAAAACCTTAAACTGCTGCTCCACCCAGAATGCATAATTTAATAATACTTGTTTTACCCCATTTGTTGCAAATAAAATGTAATGTAATTTACTATTACCTCTTCGGTCACCACGGATGAGCGTTCTTGCTTCTTATCACAGGGCTCACTCAATCAATTAGACAGTACAAATGTGCTAATTAAAAAATATTGCAAACACTAATTCCGCTGGGATTCAGAAACAATTTCAAATTGCTTGAAAATCAAAATAAACACCTATCTAACTAAATACAACCCTGTTTCAAAACAAATGACGATGTACAATTCTAAGAAAAACTGAATGATATGTGTAAATCATTTATCACTGTATTTAACTGATTGTAAAATATTTTAAAATAGAACACATCAAATGTTGAAAAGGAGAAATAAATGAGAAATTGAAATATACATACCAATTTTTTATTTGACGCCAGCAACATGTTGAAAAAAATTGGGCGGGCATGTTTACCAATTGTGTTGCATCACCTCTTCTTTCATAAATACTCTGTAAGCGGTTGGAAACTGTTGTAGTTTTGAAAGTGAAATGGTTTCCTATTCTTTTATGATATAGGATTACAGCTGCTCAACAGTTGGGGTTCACCTTTGTCATATTCTTTGTTTCATAATGCGCCAAATGTTTTCAACGGGTGACTGGTCTGCTTTCAGGCAGGCCAGTTTACCGCCAGGACTCTTTTACTATGGAGCCATGCTGTTGTAATACATGTCGAAATAAGCAAGGCCTTCCCTGAAAACAAAGTTTTCTGGATGGCAGCATATGTTGCTCCAAAACCTGAATATATTGTTTTTGCCTTCACAGATGTGCAAGTCACCCATGCCATGTGCACTAATGCACACACATTTAATGACAGATGATGGCTTTTGAACTTTGCGCTGATAATAATCTGGATGGTCCCTCTCCTCTTTAGCTTGCAGGATGCAGCATCCATTATTCCCCCCAAAAATGTACATTTTAATGACCACAGTATAATTTTCTGCCTTACCTCAGTCCATCTTAAAAGAGGTTGTGCCCAGGGAAGGTGGCAAGCGCTTCTGGATCTTGTTTATTCTTTGCAGTTTTAACTTGCATTTGTGGATGCAGGGACATACTGTGTCCACAGACAATGGTTTTCTGAGGTTTTCCTGAGCCCATGCAGTGATGTCCACCATAGAATCTTGTTTGTTTTTCAGGAGGTTAACAACTCGTCATTCTGTATGATTATTTCCTCAGGCCTTACTATGGGAAGGGCAAAATGCTATAATTCTCAATGGCCAATGGCCACTTCATGGGTTCCTGTTGTAGTAGACCAAGTATGTATCCCAACAACTCAAACTCAGCATCATCAAATAATCGTCATACTGTCAATACCAAAAACCCTATATCAAATATGATGTTTCATCAGAAATGATGCATTTTATAGGCCATGTTGAATTAATTCTAATAGCATACACAAAGTGTATGTGGTTGTTATTTGCCAAATTATTGTAGTGCATTTTGCCCTATATAATATTTTTAGCAGTGTTGGGTCTTTTGGGAATTATTGGCTCTGTTTGGTGATAACAAACACCTGGATGTAATCTGTGCACACATAAATGTACGATGTGCTCTGTGACAAACTAATGAGTTAATAATGTTTGGATGACAAGAACGTTTATGTTGTTAAAATGGACAACGTATTGTAAGTAAATGTTTAAAAATGTAAATAAAAGTAAAATCATAACTTAAGTTAAAACCTAAATTCAACTTCTGGTTAGATGCAAACTGCATTACGTTTTACTGTGCTTGTACTGTTCAATGACAATAAAGTTGAATCTTATCTAAATATACTATGGCATGACACCAGTATAGTAAACGAGTGCATTGATATTTACCTACAGTATATAGTGATCTGTTTTAGTAAGCTTGCCAAAGTCTTGACGGCTACTGAGTAGAGATTTTGTAAAGGGTGCATTTAGGAGTATGTGAAATAAAGCACTTCTAATTTTTGACAGCTAGCACATCTTTACACAAGAGATTATAATTTTGAGACAGAATCAGATGATGATACTAAAATGATAATTATGTTGGAACCACATCAATGAAAAAGTAATTTGGCTCCATGAAATGTATATTGATACTATTGCTTTTTGAGGTTACAACATACAACAATTATCACTTAAATAAAATGCGTAAATAAAATCATTAAAAAACACCTCAATACATAAACAATAAATTGCATCAAAATCAATGTTATTTGGGTCAAGCTTATTTATACTGTGCCCTTGAAAATAAACTTTTTGTAATATTACCCTATTAAGTACTTAACAGTGAAAAGCTATTGTATGAAGTAAGGCTTTTTCCTGAGATGCAGTGATTTAATGGCCAATTGCCTGCTAATGTTCATAAAATCACTTAAATCTGCCTCTTATTAGATTACTTTAATCACTGGGAATTTAATATTATTAAGTCATCTTTGAGACAAGTACCAGATAATTATTTAGGGACAGAAAGGATGGTCAGAAGCCTGCATGCACACATACACAAATGCAACATCAATATAAAATTAATCAATAAGCACCTATGAATCCAAATATATTGCCCTTAAATGTCTATATTTTCTCATGTATTTTAATTGAAACCAAGATGCTATCATACATCATTTGCAACTCAACATGTTTACACATAGGGAGTTGTTTTGGGCTTAAGATCTCTATTCAGTATTGTGAGCATGGATAATTTTTAAGTGAAAAAACATCAGGTGTGATCATTTGTCCAAACTACAACAAGTGTTTCTATTCACGGACACTGTTTGCTTTCTTTTTATAAAAATTGCTTTGCAACATATTCTGCTAAATGACTGGTCTAGATGGTCTAAAGTTAGACAATTGCAAATGACATGATAGTGTCAATGGGAGTTAGTTGCTTTATTCACTTTAAGTTAATGCATTGACATAAGCAAAGGATCTGAGTTGTGTTTGGATTCATTAAGGGCCATCCAGGATTACAGAGGTATCAGTTTACTTATATTCCTGTCACATGGACCAAGACTATGTGACCCTGAACAACAGTGGAGTGAAATTGGCTAACATAGTGAGGGTAGAGCAAATGGGGGTTTGTGCAGCAAAGATTAGAACATGTCTGAGGCAAAGAACTCCATCTAATCTGCCCCAATCTATTCAAGAATTTGAGGGGTCGCCTCCCTGCCAAAGGCCTCGACACATTATCTAAATTTGTGTAGGATTAGCTCTTTCTTTGTCCTGTGTGTAGACCTTCTACTTGTCTTTGGAGCTATAGACAACAGCATGGACTAACATATTCTTATAATGGTTAAGAGCTAAAGGATCAGCAGGATAATGTACTGAACACGTCAATGATGCATTGAATTGTCCTCTTCTAATCCCATTTCATCATAATAAGTCTTGTTAAAGAGCGCCAAAGACTTATATTTGGAGAATAAAGTGTAGCAGATATATGTACAGAGATTTCAAGAGGCTGTGAAAGGGCCTTTTCTTCACACTTGATCTGTATAAGGTGATTTTCCAACTATATAGAAGTTTTCACTTTACTCAGTGTTAGGTGTAGATTGGAAAATGCATGGGAATGTTGTAGATCACAAACCGCCAACTATAGTTCATTTTCATTGATGATGTTTACCTGAGCTCTATTTCTGGACCATCACAACCGGGGCAGTCACTCAAGTTTAAGAGAAAGCACGTCTGTTGAATCACATATTGTTACAACAATGTCTCTTTGCTCAAGCTTTACTCTCAGCAGACTTTATCCCACTTCCCTCAGGGGGATTCATATGTCATGCAGCGTAGATTTTGGTATGGTTTTGCAAGGGTCTGTGCGTGCATGTGTTCACAAAGGATTTGGGGAAAGAGATATATGCAAATCATTTTTAGGTGGCAAAGGCATCTGGTGATGTGGAAGTGGGGGTTTATGGGGTATGGTCAGGTTGAGCCGGGGGTGAGGCAAGAAGGATTGGAGTCAGCAGGAGGCGTCTGTGCTAAAGAGACCGAAGTGGGACAGACTCTGGTGAGCATGTTACACTTAAGCCAAATTGGACAAGATTCTTGGAGTAGGGAGCCAAGTGGCATCAGCTTGCTGTATGTGATCCCTGCTCAAGGGTTGTGGACAGCAGTATTAGCAGAACTAGACTGGGTTTTTAAGGGTGCAATAGAATAGACAGTGGTTCCTAATAGAATTAATGGTCTGAAAGAAGAATGTCAGGGAGTTTAAAAAGGAATCACACCTGCAGTCACACTACCACTGATTATGCCAACCCTTCTGCAGTTTATTTTCTTTGTAAATAACATTTTAATGAAAAAACATATCCCTGGCAGATACCCAGCCTAAATCCCCCAAAGAAAGGCCAACACCAAGGAAAAACAATGGAGAGGAGCCGGACCCTGGGGGTTAAGCAGTCCTCTGCTAGGTGGGCCGGATATAACCAGAAAAAGCACAAATGTAACTAAGGGATTTAAAACCCTAATAGTAAATAGAAAACTATTCAGCTGTGTGGCCCATGCAGTTTTATGCATTGGTATTCTTTGTAATAACACACGCTCAGCTTTCCAAACCAAAAGCTGACGTTTAATTTGCAACCAAAATGAGGTGAACTTTGTCTGCAGCGGGTCATTTTGAAGCCTTAATGGAAGTGCACCTCCCAGACCTCTTATCTGACATTGCTGGTGTTGCTGTGTGAGGCACATACATTGCCTGCAATGATAACTGACTGGTCTTTTTGTCTGACTAAATGGCTAAACGAACCCCTTTTACACAGACCAAATTACAATGGAATCAGTCACTATTACCAAGGTCAATTAAATATGTTATCTGGTGCAATTCAGATATGAGCAAATCTTTTCATTAGTATGTAATAATATGTAATATCCCAGAGATTGAATATGTAATATCCCAATTGATTTAGACACAGAGTAGAGAAATGAAGCACTACAAAATGCATGCATTGCACATCTCTCCCATATAGCCACATACATAATACATGGGATTAAATGACTGAATATATACCTGTTCAGTCTTTAAAGCCTGACTGAAAGACAGAGCTGTGCCATCTTAAGTGTTAAACCTTCTTGAACGTCAAATATATACTATAATGGCATAGATAAAGACCATTTGTCAGATACTTGTATGCACTTACAAGTGCTATGTTGTAATTTTGGATAACCGCATGTGCACATGCTTGTCTGCTTTGTTTCTTTACATTACAGAATGTTTGGCCACTTGCTGTAAAAGTGGCACTGTCAAGCCAAATGCATCACTGGTTGTTAAGTAGTTTGTCAGGCACATGCAGATAATGTATGTGCCACATCATTAATAACAATGGTTTTCAAAAATGTCATGGCTAACTGAGATAGGGTAGTGATTTTACTTATTGATTATGAACATATAAACAATATAATAAACATCCAGTGTTTAAAAAAACATTTAATTCAGCACAGACTGCATTTTTAAGGATTTGATGGTGTTCATAACATCACTGTAGGCTTGTGGATTGCTGCAGACTTCATGGGTGGCAGGATAGCTTAGTTTTTAGCACATCTGCCCAGTCCCTGAAGGCCTCATATCTAATCCCTGAGGTGGCAAAGGTGACAACTCTATCATTCTGTCTCTATGCAAGGCAGTTAAGGGAGTATACACCATTTATAATTCGGGATATCTGCAGAAGGTTGGATCTCTCCAAAAATGAAAATGGATAGCCCTCCCTCCATTATTATTATTTTTTTTTTACAAGCCCCTGGTAAATCCCATATACTAAGAATAATTAAAACCAGCAATTCATTTTTACATCATGACATGCTGGAACCAACAATATGTGCCAAACTTGATAGTTGGGGGGCTTAAGGTACCAGAATACTTGACCTTTGTTTTTTATAATAATGTACAGAATATGTGGTTTGGCAAAAATTACACGTCTGTTACACGTCAGTTAGGTCGCAGGTAAATTTTAATTGTATTAATATTTTTTATAATAATTTTTTAAATTAAAGGTTACAATGACACAAAAAACTGAGAATCTACAATGTCGTCAGCAAAGCCTAACGTTACTGTCTTCAATCTTGGCTTGCTAGAGAAAATGACTCTTCGTTACTGCAAAGGCGAAACACATTTGCAGGCAGACAACTTTCTAGTCTGATAGATGAACCAAACCGGAGTTAGTTGTCAAGTTATTTATGGCAGTTTCCCTTTATGAATAAAATGAGGAGTAATGCAAAAAAAACATCAAACTAATTAGCCAACTACACCACTAAAAATACCCTGACTGAGCAAACAACCATTCCAGCTCCACAGCTGAGCTGATGAGCTTGCCTATCAAGATATCATGACATGTATGTTATTGCCATCTAAAAGATATTAACAACATTTCACAGCATATGTACAACACCACACATATACATGCAGTTTATTTTGTTACTCACCTCAACATCATTATCACTTTCGAAGAGCAAGGACGTTTCCAACTTTGCACAACAACAACACAGAAACAGCCTCTTCTAACTTTAACAGCTGAGGCTGTTAAAAGGCTGTGCGTATTGAGTAAAGAAATTATAAAAACTCAAAAAAATAAAATAACAGCATACCCTTTTTCTGGTTTCTTATTAATGACAACATCCATGGGAATACAGTTACAGGTTATGTCGTCAACGGCCGCTATGGGATCTAAATGGTTTAAATCTAAGTTTTGTCCTTATTTACAAGCTTTATTGTCTCTGACTTGGCAAATGGTTTTGATATGTGTTCATCTTACCAATTAAATCTTATAGTAATACAAACTGCTTACTGGAATACTGCTTTAGAAAAAGGCTTTCTGTCCTTCATAAATGCATTCAGCTTTGTGTAAAATTATCAGAAAATAAAAAAGAACCACAATGCTGTAGCAACTTAACAACGTAATTTTTTTTTAATTGTACTGAAACATTTTATTGACATGAGTTAGTCTCACTTTTACGAGCCCTACTGACTTATGATATATTTAATGAATGCATTTAATGAGTAAGGCAGTTACTTTTTACAGTGTACGTGCCCCCACTACATGTCTTTCCATCTGCTATATAATTTTGTACCAAACTGTCTTTCATAATATTACATAAACATAAAGGAAAACCTGACTTTGCCATTAATAACAAGACACAAAGCAAATTGTAATGCCAAGCCCTACTCATGAGCATAATGTTAATGCCCCAAACAACCAGGGCTGATTGCTCCTGGCAAATACAAAAATGTCTGAAGCACTTTGGGAATTTTGTATTCAGTCGAGATGAAGTTGAATAACTTTCTTTAACGTTTTTAAATCGCATGTATTAGACAACTTACCTTTCCTTGCTTTTCTGCTGATGACGCTAACCTGATACATAAAAATGTGCAATTGTATATGCAGTATTGCACGTTTCAATGCATTGGGTTGGTGTGAAACTACGCAGGAAACAGTAATACTATTGTTTGCTGGGTCAACTGTCAATTGCCTAGCACAACAGAAAGCCTTAGATTCCCAGTACAGTTCTATGTTCTAAATATTCACAT
>JACXGK010007776.1:0-24283 GCA_016801125.1 Novumbra hubbsi
AGGAGGAGACGTAAACCCTGACATCCCGAGCCAAGGAAGGCCACCAGTATTTACCCTTCACCGCCGTTATGGTCCTTCCCACACCCGGATGACCAGAGGAGGGTGACGTGTGGGCAAAAAACAGGAGCCGGTCCCTCACCTCCTCCGGAACATACATACGACCCTCCGGACAGTGAGGAGGGGCCGGCTCCGCCCGAAGTGCGTCACGGATTTCCGTGTCCACCTCCCACACCACCGGAGCCATGATGTGAGTACTAGGTAGGATGGGGGAGGTGTCCACGGACCTCCCTCCTGGGTCCGAGATGCGCAACAGGGCATCAGCCTTGATATTTTTAGAGCCTGGAACGTAAGATAAGGTGAAGTTAAACCTGGTAAAAAAACAGGGCCCACCTGGCCTGACGAGAATTCAGCCTCCTCGCCGAGCGGATGTACTCCAGGTTACGGTGGTAGACCGGGGCAGAGGAGAACAAGGCCTTCAGGGAGCTGAAAGCCTGTTCTGCCTCGGCTGTCCATCGCAACCGGGTAGGCGCGCCCCTCAACAGAGAGGTAATCGGAGCTGCCACTTTACCAAACCCCCGGATAAATCTGCGATAGTAGTTGGAGAAACCCAGAAATCTCTGAACCTCTTTAACAGAGGTGGGGGTAGGCCAATTACGCACGTCCTCGGCGCGCGAAGTTTCCATCTCCACTCCCCCAGAGAAAATACGATATCCTAGAAACGAGATGGATGACTGGAAGAATTAGCATTTTTCAAGTTTAACAAACAGACGTGTCAAGACGCCTCGAACGGTGGCTACATGACGGGACCGTGTTGTGGAATATATCAATATATCATCGATATAAACCACCACACCCTCACTGCGCATGCTCCGGAATATATCGTCTACGAAGGACTGAAAAACTGACGGAGCATTCATCAAACCGTAAGGCATTACGAGATACTCGTAATGTCCTGACGTGGTACTAAACGCAGTCTTCCATTCATCGCCCTCTCGGATGCAAACCAAATTATAGGCACTCCTCAAGTCCAGTTTCGTGAAGAAACGAGCCCCATGCATTGTTTCCATTAACGGACCTATCAAGGGCAACGGATAGGTGAATCTTACCGTTACCTCGTTAAGTGTGCGGTAGTCAATGCATGGGCGTAAGCCACCGTCTTTTTTCTTGACGAAGAAAAAACTCGAAGAGGCAGGTGAAGTGGAGGATCGAATATAGCCCTGTCTTAGAGCCTCCGTGACATAGGCGGACATCGCCTCGGTCTCAGTCCGGGACAGGGGATAAACACGACCCTTGGGCAGTGCGCAACCAGAACGCAGATCTATCGCGCAATCCCCAGGTCTGTGAGGAGGCAATTTACTGGCCCGTGCCTTGGAGAAGACGCGTGCAAGGTCCAGATATTCTGTGGGAATGCGTACAGAGGAGACACTGTCTGGGCTTTCCACCGTAGTGGTGCAAAGAGACTTCCCAAAGCACCTGCCCTGACACTCCCGCGACCAGCCCGTTAGAAGCCTCCGTGACCATGAAAATGATGGGTTATGTCTGGCTAACCAATGGAGACCCAGAATAATGGGTAGATTGGGGGTCTGTACTACGTAGAAGGAGATAGTCTCCGAATGGTGACCGCACTGCATGCGCAGTGGCTCGGTGGCCTGATTAACAGAGCCCGTGCCCAACGGGCGCTGGTCGATGGAATGGATTTGTATGGGGGGAAATACTGGAACTAGGGGTATATTGTAGTATGTAACTAAGCCTATGTCGATGTAATTACCCGGTGCTCCAGAATCTACCAACGCCAAGCACCGGGCAAGTGACGGTATAAGTGGAAAGGTAACAGATATCTGAAGGTGGTCAATGGATGGCTCCCACGGGATGTTAGGTCGGCGCGCATGCGGCACAGTAGGAGTGACTCGTTTCATCTTACCTTGCTCGGCACCCCTCTGTCGAGACGAGCCCTCCTGGATCCGGCCTCGAAGCGAGGGCGAGCCCCGTCTCCGCCCCGCCGACAAACCCATCTCCATAGCCTCGGACTCCATGGACGTAGATGAGTCCGGCACACGGTGTTGACCCCGGCTGGTCATTATGTTATCCAACCGGGTAGCCATGGAGATGAGCTCCTCCAGTGAGGCCGTGGCGTCGCGACAGGCAAGTTCCTGCCGTACCCTCGCGTCGAGACCGCACACAAATGCGTCCCGGAGGGCACGCTCGTTCCACCCGGACGCCGCAGCCAGGGTGCGGAACTCCAATGCGTGTTCCTGGACGCTGCGGCTCCCCTGTCTAAGGAGATACAACCGCTCACCCGCCTCACGGCCCTAAGGCGGGTGATCGAACACCTGACGAAAGGTTCTAACGAAAAAGCTATAGTCCTCCAACTCTGGTCCGGCCCGACCACAGACGGCGTTGGCCCATGCCAGAGCTTTTCCTGTCAGGCACGAGATCAGGGCAGAGACTTTCTCCCGCTCCGTCGGAGGGTTGGAACAGGTGTTGAATGCCAGCTCCAACTGCAGGAGAAACCCCTGGCACTGTGCAGCACGGCCATCGTATTCCCGGGGTAGATGGAGTGGAAATCCTCCGGTGGTGGACGGTGCGACTGGCGGTTGTGATGGTGGTCCTGGTGGTGGTGATGGTGGAACGGACGGCAGACGGTGGAGGAGTTCTGTCATCGCGTCCCTGAGGTGACCCAACATCGCTTCGTGGTCTCGTAAGCGTTGGTCGACGGTCGGTGGTGTGAGGTCCCCTGCTTGATCCATTGTGATGTTGCGTTATTCTGTGACGGCTGGCGAAAGAAAGGTTTGAATCAAGGCGCAGGGGTTGTTCAAAAAAGTTCGGAATTTATTCCGAACTACTTTACACAGTATAGGAAGGCTTTCATGGAGCAAACGTGCTCGCAGGCACGGAAAAGTACGTTCTAACAGAATACAGGTGCGCTAGACACGGCAGAGCTGCGAAGGTACTGCAACACGTAACAATGACAATAATGCACAAGGAGACAAGACACACAAGGGTTTAAATACCCAGCTAACGAGGTACAGCTGCAGGGAATCAGGGAAGGGTGCCTACACAGGACATGGGAAACAGGACAAACACACACGATGGCGCTAGAAGGCCGGCGACGTCGAACGCCGGGGAGGCACGCGCCCGGAGGTAGAACCACCACCAGGAGGCGACGTGACAATAGTAGATAAATTGCTATCTCAAAACAATTGTGTGTCTTCACAGCAATAGCTGACATTTGACAGCTAATGAATGTTGGAAGCTAGCAATTATATTGAAGTCAAATAACTTATTTGAAATAAGGATTGAGGCAGTTTTGCTATCAAAATATATATTTTTTTAGCTTTACACACATAGTGGCTTACCTAGTTAACAAGCAAGGAAACATGTTAACAAATTAGCTCGGGAGCTAGACCACCCCAAATGAACATTTGCAAACTAGCTAGCGGGCTCAGCTTAATAAATATCCCACAAAATAATTGTTTTTACAATGAGTTTTATACATGGAAAATAATTAAATGATATGAAGGAATGTGTAGAAACAAAAATGCGCCCAAATTCAAAGAATGGTGAGAAATCTTGGTTTTGAGATAAAGCCTAGGCATTTCCAGACCTGATAAAATGTTTTCAGCTTGGAACCAACATACTGTACATCTAACAGGCAAGAACCATCGGACACTTAGATTTTCCACAGTTTATAGCGTTACAACATGTAATCAAAATGTATTTATTTTGGGGTTTGGCCACTGATCAAAACAAGAATCCATATTATCAACGGGAAAGCAATATATGCATTTTATTCTGAATTCTTTACATATTAAAATAAATAAATATTGCTATGGCACTCTTGAGCTGTACTGCAAACATATGTATAAGATGTAGAAGTCATATGGCACAATTGTGCATCTGTCCAGAACAGACTGTCTTTAAAAACAGAGAACCAAGGGAAACACCCAAAAGACAAATGGAAACTCTGAAAGAGTTTGCAAAAGTTTCTGGTATAATCTGAGTGGCATGTCATGAGTAATTAAACACATTTATATATGTATGTTTTTTATTCAATAGGGCCAAAAACATTGCAATGCAAACTTAATGTCACTGTGGGGGTCTGTGAGGCAATGTGGAATCCAAGCCAAAATCCCCTTGGTCATGATACCAGGGATACTGTGCCAAAACCGTTTAAGGGACCTAATGTGAACAGAGACAAATGTCCACTGCAGGTACAACGTTTGTAGGTTAAACACTATGCTACTGTATCTACTGCATCAATAGCTAACCAAGTAGAAAGTAGAAAAAGCCATTACCCTACCTCACAGAAACATTTCCAAGTGTTTTGTTACTTATTCAATGTCATTTGCTGTAAGAGACTATATGATTTACAACGGATCTACATTATCCTCAAATATGTATTTAGAAAAATATTTGCCGATCAAAGAAAGTTGTTGTTTTTACACTGCTTGAACACTGCATAACACATCCATAGACGGCGCTAAATACAAAATGTTTTAACATGCTTAACACTTTACTTTTAAGTCATGAGTAAACATATTTCATTGCCTGCAGCCTTCAGTGTTTGTGTGTGTGTGTGTGTGAGAGAGCTTGACGTCTGTTTGCATGCCGACCTAGACTCAGATTGGTGTTTGAGAATGTAATTGCTCTGCTCCTCTTGTCATCGGAGTGGCCCAGGATGGCTGTGCATGGGCTGTTTAGCAGTCAATGGCCAGTGCAGATTGTAAACAGATCTCCCATGAATTGCGGGTTTAGCGGTTTTGTGCGTCTCCAAACAAGGTTCTCCTGATAAGGCTATTCTCCTCCTGACGAGTACTGACAAAAATCTGCCACTTTGCTGTGAGGATGTGATTTGAGGACTGCCAATCATCTTGACTGACAGTATTAATCCCCCACAGGAGCAAATAGGACGAGAAAACAAACCGTGCCCTTATAGAAAACAGGTCCCCACTGGAATCCTACTTTGGGTAAATATTTAGCCCCTCTGATTGTACAGTAAGTGCAGATCTGCAGTAAGCTTTGGTCTGTTTTAGGGTGACTGCTAAGTGTTTCCAGATTTCTGTGAAATATGACGTATAATTACTTACAATGAGTTAAATGGCTTTCCTTCCAATAGTTTTAACAGGCTGTTTGAACGGCAATAAAATATATGGGACTGTCATCCTGATTAACAACTCAGACATAGGCCGCAATAAGCCCCAACCAATCACTGCACTCCAATGGAAAGCAAATGCTGTGAATTCGGACACCTCGTACAAGATTAGGTAACAATTGTTTACTAGGTGGTTTTCACACAAAACAAGTTTGGAGAAAATTCTCTGAATGCCTGGACAATTGCTGCTGAGTTGATTTAAATTGAGAACATAATATTGTCAGTGTACACAAAAAGCTAAAAAAACAAGATGTGTTCTGTGTTATTTGTTTCTATAAGTAGCATTACATTTACAAGCGCATCTTAAAGAGTATGGGGCAATAACATCTAAGTATGTTGTAGGAGAGCAACAATTCCCTCACATGTTATTACAAGAACCAAACAAAGGGGGAAAATGACTTGACACAGAGAAGTCTGTTCTCAGTTCAATGAGCCATCTAGAAGCTTGACTTGTTGCAATTGAGGAGATTATTCTGAGAAACAATATTGTTGGTAAGCACCGTCTCTTTAACATCAGAGGGATTTCTTGTTTTGCATGAGGAGGAATGGACACATTGACGCAGAAGGGGCACAGCCAGTGATCAGGGATTCGTTTACGAGGGAAGGCCTCTAGAGATTATCTGGAAAAGGGTGAAGGGTTTAAGGTAAAAGCTGCGAGTAACTAGTTTTTCTAGATTTCATCTGGAGATAGGGGGAGGAGCAATTTTATGCTTAGAAATGTTTGGTGCATAGGACCGGTGGACCAACCGTCGAGTTAGGTGCGGATGTTATCAACCTTTTTTTTAAGATGTTGAAAAAGTTAAATCAGCAGACAAGGGAGTACGAAGAGGAGAATTGAGGAGAGGGAACAAGGAGTCAAAGTGGGGCCTGGGGATCGAGGACTGAGATTGACATTTGGTGTGATAGTAGTGGCTTAAGTGCTACCAATGCACACGTTGTGTTCAAGCACTGCATGAATAGAATCACTTGTAGGCGAGATGTATTCATAAGTATGGCATACGGACAACCTGATGCATATGCCAAGAAAGCAACAGAGATTCCACCTGTGCACAGCTTCATGTCATACATATCCCCAGGAGGAAAAACTGCTGCAGAGATGCTTTGGTACCCTTCCCAAATCTGTGCCTCGAAAAAATGTAGTCTTTTATCGCTATGGACATTTCCTTTGACCTCATGGCCTGGTAATTGTTAATGGCGCAACAAGTCCACCAACTGTATGTTAACATCGCCCTAGGCTCTCTAATTCTGCTGACTTGCTGAACCATGAGGTTCTCCCCTCAACCATTGCACTCTGAGCATGCGTCCTGCATTGGCAAAACGCCGGTCATCCAAAGTACCTATTTTATCTCCATAGATCATTCGGATTTTGGAAGATCATGCAGTAGCTACTTTTGGCAAACAAGAGAGAAACAGAGAAACATTCAAGTTGTTCTTAGAGAGCAGTTAAGGCCTTGCAGCTCTGCCATGAATTCCGTTTTTGTCCAGTGTCTTTCAGATGAGTCTTAAACTCTGACCTTAGCTGAGACACGAGAGACCTGAAGATACCTGGATATTGCTCTAGTGTTTTTTTGTTTACATCCTGGATAATTGTATAACTTGCTCTTGAAGAGACTCACGCTGCATTGTGTGTTCTGGTCAGAATGTTGAAATTGTTTTAACAATCTAGTAATGGTAATAGAAATACTTGCAGAAAGGAAACTAACATCTGTCAACGTGGCATAGCATTTGCTCAGAGCAAGGAGTCTGCAGGTAGGCAACAAATTTGGCCAGTGGTTGCCAGATAGATTTTTGTCTGGGGTCACAACAACACAGCAAGCACTAAATGAAATAGTCCTCTAGTGGGAATGCAATAATCAAGCATTTCCACACTAAGAATGACGACTACTGTCCTATGAAGAGTACAACTCTTGTCGTGACTGACATGTATCTGCCCATGAAATGTGCTGCATGAACATAAGCTTAAAAACGTTTGGTTGCTAGCAATGTCTCTGTCTGCTGAATGTAATGCCTAATATTCCATGTCTAAAGTAGTCCATGGCTAATGACAGAATATTTTGAATTCACAGGGAACAATTTGGATAGAGTGAAAAACAAGATGACAAACACAATGGTTCACTGCAGATGTGTGGTTAGTCAACTGTGCAAAAATAAACTCCTTCCACTTATGCTACTGGAGGAACTATGAGAAAAAAATATAAATTTAAATCAATAGAATTACAATTAAGATATCTTTATAATGCATGATACAATTTGGATTATCTGCAATTCTGTAGTTGTTGTTTGAAACAATTATTTATTCATAAAGTATTACAGCATTTACCCTTGGGGGAAGGACTACTTGAGGACTACTAAGACTCTGGTCTAGGCTACCCAGACTTCAGCTACTACATGTACAGTAATAACGTGTATGTCCAGTCCAGCACTTTATGATGCTTAATAGGCTTTGAATTTGTAAAAAGCCTTCCCTCATATCCCTCGGTGTCATTGTTGCACGCTGACTACAACCAAAGTGAAAATGGGCTATTATTTTGACAGGAACAAAAACGATAGGCCCAAATGCAATCGAGGTCAGCCCTCAACCGATGCCCTGGTGACTCGACCAGCCACTTTCCCAAGACCTACTCCTTGATTAAATGCATAACCCACTACTCCCCATCCCCAATGATTTAGTGTGTCTTTAAATCAGCTTGCGCACACATAAAAACCTCAAATAAAAATCACCAAGAAAAACCATTGCACTCTAACTGTTCTATTAAAATGATACCCGGCCCAGCCTTTCTTCTCTGCAATACCGTTTATTCCACATGAATGCATATCTTCATTTTCCTCATAGGTATGCATATAAAATATTTAAAGTTTAAAATGTCACCGTTGAAACATCAAATGCGTGAGTCTCTCATTAATCAGGGAGGATGGCTCTCTTTTAAGGTTATAACCCTTTGAAAGAGCAAAAATTACATTTTTGACCTTGAAGATGAGACAAACTCATGAACGTAAAATCAATTGCAGTTTAAAGGGGAAAGAGATATCGGTTACCTCAGCCAACAGTGCCCTGAGTTGAGGAGGAGACACCAAACAGCTCTCATTTTCATATGTACATCCAAGCTGTTGAGATTAATTTCACATCACATCAAGAAAAAAGAAACAAAACTCTGAGAAAACATCAAAAGGGGCTACTGCTAAACTTTCAAATCCATGGGGCCCACTAGCTATCTGCAATGTGTGAAACCGCAACTTTTTTCATAGAGTTTTATTAAATGGTGCATGACATTTTCATTACTCAAGGAAATTAAATTCACTAATTTTCTTACAAGCCTGGTATGTCTGCAATTTTAGGGAGGCGCAAAGAACAAAGCAATTGTTTCAACACCTACACAGGGAAGGAAATGCAAACGTGAAGCTGCCTTCTAAAAGGAAAAGGGATATCAAAGCTATGAAATATATTTCCCCTTTAATAAGAGGAGTTCAGGTTTTGATCTTTTGCCTAACTGGGTTTTGATCTTTTCCCTCAATGGACCTTGCATATTCACAGAATTATAATTAACTTAACATAAACAGTACATCCGTGTACTTTATAGATTTTAATTTTTTTTCTCAGTAAGGCACTAGAGATATTAACATTTCCCAGCGATTGAGCACTTAGTGAATTTGGTAATCTTTATTATTAATATTATACATTTATATTTTATATCAAAATAAAATAATCAAAGGAAGCACTTAGGGTTTAGCTAAATGTTAGAGACATATACTGCAAAGTGATTTGAATGTGTAAAAGTAGATAATGTTATTCATAATATGCCATTTATAATCCTCAAGGAAATACAGGTATAGAGAACATCTGAGAACTTTTTTTTCAAAAATTGCAAAGGTTCTCCAGGCCAGCTGCTTTCTTTATACCCAGCACTGAGTTGCAAATTCAGCTGTCATTATAACAAACAAATGCATTTTAAGAAAACTGTTAATATGCACCACAGTAAAATAACATTGAAACCCTACAGAAGTTAAGTGGCATTTTGGCCAGATAGCACGTACAGTTGAGCAGGGACAAGCCATAGATGAGAGAATGATGGAGTCAGTTAG
Source organism: Novumbra hubbsi (assembly GCA_016801125.1). Taxonomy (NCBI): domain Eukaryota; kingdom Metazoa; phylum Chordata; class Actinopteri; order Esociformes; family Umbridae; genus Novumbra; species Novumbra hubbsi. The sequence continues at coordinate 9,233 of JACXGK010007776.1, forward strand.
AAACACGACTTAGCCCCTCCGTAGAGGATGATTACCTTTCCATAATAAAGGCTGCAGGTACAATTGTGGTCTTTGGGTTAGCAAATGAGGTGCACACTTCCACCAATCTATGAGCAAAAGTAAAATTGTTTAATGTGTGGTTTAATGTATTGCTCTTATAAATGAAAAACAAAACAAATTCTCAATCAAAATATAGATCTTTTTCTCAACAACATGTTTCATGTAACAGCACTTCTTCTGCAGTCTTCTCCAAAAATGTTTGATGAGGTGGAAGAACAGCAAGGGATCTGAGACCTGTCATCCAGGCAGAAGCTTCAGAGTCCTTGGTCCTCGCTTGTCCTCCCCTCCTCAGCTCACCATATAGGTTGTTAACCGCTTTTAGGTCAAGGGAGTGATTCTGGTGCTCAGCAAGCAATTGTTGAGTGTATCTAGAAGAATGCTTTGGACCATTGTTCTACTGGAAGATCCAACAATGTTTGTGCATCCACATAGAGGCAGACAAATTGTGCTTAATGATCTCCTGATGGCATGTGTGGTGTCTTAACAGGTTTTTCAGGGCGTTTGGAAGCAGAACGGCCATAAGAGATCATTTATCCAACACCACCATGTTCTGCATTAACAAGCCTGTTAGTATGTCAACTTTACTACTGATGATGGTGTCAAAATGCTCTGCTTTTGTCTCCTTGGACAATTGAAACCAGTTCCAATCAATGTCCCAGAAACATTTCTGACGTTTTTGTCTTGATGAAAGTACAGTCCGGTTAAGTAAATCTACGAGCTCACAAAACAGAGCTCCATGTATCTAATGTTGGTGAAAAAAAAAACATGACTTTCTTAACTTATTTCTCTCTTTCCCCTGGTAAAGAATTTCAAGCTTCATTCTCAACACAGAAAACTCTGTGAATGAACAGTAATCTTATAAAATGATATCCACAGAACTGGTCACTCGCATTGAAATTGCTCTTCACACAGCTCAATCCACTGCCTTTGACCCTGGGCATCCCAGGACCTGTACAGTCATCCTCCCTCGTAAACAAATAGCACGCGCCTATTTAAAAAAGTATCTATCTACTGTCCTTTCCAAAACAGGGATTTCGCTCACCCAGCAGCTGTTTCACAAAAGCAACTCAAGTCAGTCTAGCTGGCAACGTGACATATGCTATTTTCAAATTGGGGACGGGATATTCTTGTTGCAGTGTATCATTGGTAAGCATATGTCTCACCTCTCCCAGCAAAGTGCTGTACATTTATAAAAATAATTTCTAAACTTAATTACGTTAATCTCAGTTGATCTGAAAATACAGAACCTGCCTACCAGAAGCACACCAGAAATGGTTGTGAGTCTTATAACGCTACTCTGTCAACCTGGAAGTCTAAACCAGAATTATTTTGATCAGTAAAGACTGAGCTCACAGATGCCAAAACCGACAAAAGAAGTGACTACAAGACAACGAGGCAGGGCAACCGTATTCCAAAAGTGACCCCCGAAATGCACTTTCCCTATCAGACCCCAGGACTAATGTTACGAAAGAAGGGTTAATGCCACACAAAAATAACAAAGTACCAAAAGAGCTCGTAACAAACAAAACACAAGCAAACCCTCTCAGACTAAACAGCAATGCAATGGCTTAAAAGCAGTGAGCTAAAACAAGTCTGTGGTGTAACGCCGGGACATGAAACGGTGACCAACAAAGGAAAAGGGGAAACAAAGGGCTTTATAAGCTACAGCAAGTCGGGGAACAAGAACCAGGCGGTGGTAATGGTGAAAACGCGACGAAGTCCAGTCGGGGACGAGTGGCTGATTAAGGTGCGTTGGTCCGGTGATGTCGAGCGGGGGAGGTTGAGCAGGTGGAGCAGGTGTCACATCTATTCAACAGTCCTCGTTGGCCATGCTGTAATATCTATCTATCTATCTAACTAGCTAACTGCTTCCCAACGACCATACCTTCCATCCTAATGTCATTTTGGGTTACTATTTTCAGTATTATCCATGCAGATATTATCCATGCATGTGTGAGTGGGTGTGCTTTTTGTGCCCAAAATACCACAAACAACACGTCTAATAGAGTATTGACGCCATGTACTGATGAAGGACAAGTAAACCAGTTACTTAGCTTATTTCAGCCTTTTTGTTAAAGGAACCCATTGATACTGTTAAATACATTTCAGTTATTTTTTACAAGGTCTTTGGTTGCGACAGATTGACATTATGACTGATGACATAGAAAAGAGCACAGCAACCTTGTCAAAGATGGCCAACAATGTCAGCGAGGCCTGTGCAACATAGAACCAGAAAAGACAAAACAGACAACAAGGACAGTTTGTCGCCACAGATGAAAGCTCATCTGAGTCATTCTAATTTGCCCACCACAAACACCACTTCCTGTTTAATGGGGGTATACAATATTCAGACCCAATTCACTTCTTCCACATTTTGTTGAGCTCCATATTTTTGTTCTTTTTTTACCTTCGATTATGGGGACGTTTAGAACCACTAAGACTCTTCATAGAGATGGTCAAAACTAAGAGGCTTGATAAAAAAAAACCTGGTCAGGAAGGTGACCAGGAATCTAATGGCCACTAACAGAGCTTCAGGTTCTCTTTGCAGTGATGGAAGAATCTTCCAGAATGACAACTATATCTTCAGCACTCCATCAATAAGACCTTGATTGTATAGTGGCTTGACAAAAGCCACTCCAGAGTAAGAAACATTTGACATGCTGCCTGAAGAACTTTGAGAGCGTGAAGGAAAATATTAGCTACCCTGAGGCCGCAATGCCAAATGCCAGACCTGTTGAAGTGGCAAACACCATCCCTAGTGGCAGGGACTGGGAAACTGGTCGGCATTCCCCAAAGATTGAACTGAGCAAAATATAGAGTAAGACAAATACTCATTTTTCAGCAGGACTGGTTTTGTCTGTGTTTCTGTTAAAAAACACTTCTGCCGAAATGTGTGGAAAGTCGGTCATAATTGACAGTTGTTAGCCAATTACAAAATTTTAAATGGGCATACGTCTGCTAACTAATCATGTCCTACAACACTTTCCCCTAATTACTTTATAATTTCATCACAGTTTTTGGGGTATTCTTTACTGAAAAGGACCAGATAACCCACTGCAAAGAACAGAGGAACTTGGCCCATTCCATGTCAACAAGGCTGCAGTTCAAGCCCCATGGTTTATTAAGTCCTTAATATAAGGTTTTACCACTTTACATCAGCAGTTAACACAAAGTGCTATACAAATAGCTAGCTAAAACCTCAAATCATTTACCAAGTGATACAGTGGCTAGCCAAAATAAACTAGAAAGTCAGTAATCACTGAAGAAACTTTGGGAGGTACCAGCCTCTGAAGAGTTGCCACTCCTCTTAAGGCACACCAAAAGCATCTCAAAGGATGTTACACGTCTGGAAGCTGGAACAAACTTTATTTATGTTTTGTGAAGATTTTTTTTTTTAATAATAGTTTTTCTAAGAACATATTATCTCTGCTTTAAATGTTTAGTGTGGTTTATGCTGTTCCAAAGTTTTTTTGGGGGGGGATATAATAGGCTTACCTTTACACACATGGGTCACTCAACGCTTACTCCAATTCATTTTCTTGATCTCTTTCTTCTTTTTGTAGTCATTATTATCCTCATCATCATTATTATTATTTTAATAAGCAGGGATGAAAGTAAGCTTGTGCAGTCCGGTAAAAACGCCGCCAGTACAAACTAAGCCAATCATAATAATTAAAAGGAAATGCCAAGAAAACTCCAGGCAATTATACACTTATTTCACATTATGGCATGTCAGCCACATTAAAATGGACAAACCAAATATGAAACTGTCTTATCTATCCTTAAAATTGTGTTGTGGTTCGACAAGAACAATCAAATGTTAAAGAGGTCAGGGATAGGTGCCGATAATATTGCAGTATACACCACAATTCAGGGCAGCTGCAAGTGTAGTGAGCCTAATGACAGTTGCAGAATTTCATTTCACAGGTAGTTTATATTTTAGTCTCTCTTCTCATTCATCAAATTGCGGATCCACTGTGTAATGTTTAGATGCACTAATTATTTTTGTGGACAGAACCAGTCTGGGCAGCCAACAGAACAGCCTTTTGAAGTGTTTGTTAGACAATCAAATGAAACCATCTGTGCTGGTTGTGTTTGTGCCACACTACAAGGCCAATACATGATAAAACTATAGAATACAATTTACAAAAACTACAGAGGTCCTACTGTAAAACAATTCTACATTTCTATAAATAATTAAACCCACAGAAACAAACAGTATGCATTCCCCCTGGCAAGTTTCTTTGGAGAATTCTTGGCATCCATTTTGCCATCACATGTGTTATAACAATAGCACTGTGACATTGTTCGCTTTTCTTCTTTCAGACCCTGTTCACCTCTATGGACTGTCACAGGTGCATATCAGTGTCATGGAAACCGAGACGGCAGGCATGGGACGGGTAAGGCAATGTTTCTGTAGTGCCCAAGAAATGCCAATCAAAGAAACAACAACTACTTAATATCGGTGATTAGGAAGAGGTTTCGGCCCCCCCAAACAACACAATGCACTGCAGCCTCTGTATGTCTGCAGTCCTTGTCAGCTCCAGCAGATGACAATGAGGAGGTTCGGCAGACCACCTGCACTTGTTTTGCAGGGCCCTGCTAAAACGTAGAGAACTCGCAGGAAGTTATTTGTGAAGTAAAGATACCGTCAAATTTCCAAAGTATTCTATTAAGTGTTTACTTCGGAATAGAGTCTAACATGAGAATTAGCGACAGCAATTGATTACAGAGCGTACATATGGAAGTTTCACATGAAAACAGTGGACTGAAACATATCTGAAGCAAAAGATTAGTTCAACACATCACTTTATCCAGAGGGTATTATGTTTAAACTTAGACACATTTCAATTCAGCAGTCACATCAAGAAGAACAAGAGAGAGACAAGATCAAAAAATCCTAATTATAATTATAAAATTACATAGGGTACAAGAAGGGTGTCTGGTTAAATTGTAATAATTACAGACATAAAGCACTAATAAGAGATATGGCATTGTGAGAGCACTGTAGCTTATGGCACTCCAGGGCTCTCCCATGACCAACTTCATGTGAGAATGCATGTGATTACGAGTGTGTGTGTACACGCACACACATATACATACATGTCCTGATGACACTTAAGCTTTGAGTGCTCTGATTAGGAGGGTTCGATGAACCACTACTACCCCTTTAAATAAACTTAGGGTTTGTCTTGCTTTAAAAAACATCCTACTTCACCCAAACCGCCACACGTGCCCTTTTCCTGTCTCCGTTTATTACTTTGCTGTGGTCCTCTTAGGAAGGCTTCCTCTCCAGCAGAATGCCACATGTTTTCTGTTAAGACCAATTTATTTTTCTCATAATTTAAGACATGAGCTCAGCATGCAAAAAGCAGAAAACTGTCTTCCATCTACCATTTTCATGGTGGAAATGTCTCTCAGAAGATTTTTTTTACATTTAGTGGTTTAAAAATAATTGACAGCCACAGCACAAATGCAGGCACTCCCCATTTTAATAGCGTTGGTAAGTCATTTTAGACTAATTTGTTAACCTTGAGTCAATTCTTCCACTGAATTGCGGTCACTATTGACAAAGAGAAGTTCATTCAGAGTTTTCCTCTCTAGGCAGTTTGAGACAAATATGAGACTCACTTTGGTGTCTAACTAATGGTGGCAGTATGTGCTGTGTCCACCTGCTTGGTTGTATCGCGTATATATATGGAATTACTAAAATTACATACAGGGCTATTTTAAATATTAATGTGTTTAATCTAAATCAGATCTCGATCATTGTGGACATATGCTCACTACTACACAAAATGTATCAAAATACAGATTTTTTAAGTAGCCTCAAAATAAAATGCCTAATCAATACATTTCATTGAAACATATTCACTGTGTCTCCATCTTTTCTTTTGCTATAGACAAAACTATTTTAATATAATAAGCATTTGGAAATACACAAATATTCAATGTACATAAGTTCTCAGAACCTTTGCCATGACACTCAAAAATGTGCTCTGATGCAGCCGGTGTCCTTTGATCACTCTTGAAATGTATCTTGAACATGTTTGAAGTCCATCTGGGTCAAATTCAAATGACTATATATAGGAAGACAAACCCCTTTCAATATACAATACCTTTCAAAAGATTACCTTTCAAATGTCCTTGTTATCCATAAAAACATAGATTAAATTAGTTTGAATATTAGATATGGCAATATGAATTGGAAAAAGTCATTGACAAGGTAAAATAAAGATTTTTAATAGAAATAATTCATTTTAAGACAGCATATTCGAGAAGTTATAAAGAGAGAAAAGTGTGTCATCTGAAGAGATTTAACCCCATGCTTCCTGAAAATATGCAAAAATGCATATTGATCAGCTACAATCCTATTGGGAGAATGTCCTTTGGAAATAGGAGTCAAAACTGGAGCTTTTTGGCAACTCACATCAGCCCTATGTTCGCAGATGACAAAATTAAGCTTTCAAAGAAAAGAACACCATACCTGCAATGAAACACAGAGGAGGCTTGGTTATGTTTTGGAGCTGCTTTGCTGCGTCTGGCACCGGGTGCCTTGAATCTCTGCAGGGCACAATGAAATATCAAGACTATTAAGACATTCCGGAGTGAAACATACTCTGTCCCAGTCGCAGGTCATGGGTCCTCCAAAATGATAATTACTTTTGTCAGTCTCAAGTTATTTCAGAGAAAATGGTGTATTCTTGGTTTTTTTGTGGAGGGGTACCAACAAAGATGAACACGTCTGTATGCTGCAACTTCGTGAAGTAATCTGGAATCACAATGTCTATTTTGAAAGCTATACATGACACACAGTCAACGGAAGGGCACTGGATTTATAAACCGTCCTGCCTGGGGTGCTTCCCTCTTTGGTCCAGTACTTCAAAAGGTGGGTGGAGTAATTCGCTGCCTGGTCAGCTATGTCCGGGATTATCTTCGAATTGGGCCCCAATGTCTTAGTCCCTAGTTTGCTAAAATATTATGCTGGGGGACTACGATACGGAAATTGCATAAGTTGATTTGAAAGGCTACAACGGTCAGTCTGAATCATATGCTGAGGTATCCTTTGGTATTCCAAGGAATACTTTTTCAAAATGATCTGGTGTTCTGTTTAACATTGAGGGTACATGGGGACTCGGGACCTCCTGATCGACTCATATCCGGCCCGGTCCAAAGTCTGAAAGAGTTAGGGTCATACACAAGTTTGTGTCCCTTGATTTGTTTCTGGTTTAAGATATATTCAATACATAATTATCTCAAACTAACAGATTTTAATGAGCCCCACAAACACAAGCAATATTTGGAACAGAACATGATGAGTTCACACAGTCTTGTGGAAATGAGATTCACACCCAAAAGTAGTGATCACATTTTAGTACTACTAACTGGGATTTAGGTACTAAGCATGAGCCTGAGACAACATTGGACAGTGTCCTGGACATTGTATTATGGTCCTTGGGACATTTTACCTATGTCCCAAAGCCAGAAGTTAGAGAGCTAAATATGTCTGTTTTAAGGATTTTTTGTTTACCCCTTTTCTTTTTCTAATGTTAAATTTGAATTCAATTTAAAAATTAACCTGGTCATTCAACAACTTTCAACTTTTTTGCCTTGATAAACGTCTTAGTTGTTAATGGCAGCATATTTGGGTTCAAGCCAGTTTGTCATGATGAGACTTTGGTTGAAATATTGATTGCTGATAAGCCCATTCAGTCGGATGCAGAGCAACTAGCCAAAACTATCTAGGTTTGTAGGGTTAGCAATCCAATATAGTTGTTGTGGTGTAGGGACGCTTTGTGGCAAGGTGGGCACATTCAATAAGTCGGCAAGAGTTCCAGCGCATGATGATTCCGGTATAGATTTTCTGCTTGAGCAACAGTGTAATAATGACTGGAGCAGTATCGGATTATGCTTTGGAAGACCCGTACTGTACCTCAACCTAGACAGTGCTGAGTTCAAAGGGTGTAGCTTTGGTGAAGCCTTAATGAGGACCATAGCAGTGTCAGTCTAAGTCAAGGAAGAAAATATAAGCTTCAATCATGGCCTTAATCACGAATTGGATATCATGAAATAGGCATTTAATTGACACATGTATACATATATATCTCCTACCAAAAACCAAAAGAAATGTTATGGGGAATCTAGACACTAACCTTGTAGTGACAATTTAATTTCAAATCCAACTTTTAAAGTAAACAAAAAGAACTAAAAATTATAATAATCAATCAATAATACATATTAGAAATAATGCAGATATCCAAATAATTTAAAACTCATCACTAACTACCACCTTTGCTATTGTGAAATCCAATATTACTAAAATATTTTCTGACCAATTTACCATCTCAGATTGGTTCTGGTAAGTACATTTAAAAGATGCCAAGCATTAATATAATTGTGCAGAAGTGGACTCAAGCTTAACTATGTAAGAAGCTATGATGGTGCATTTCTCATAGCCATTTCCCATTACATTCCCAGTAGACAACCGATAGATTCTCCTCTAGAAGTTGTGTTGTGTCTTTGTGATTGTCATGCCTGCATCTTTCCTAGTATGATATTACTTTGTGCAAGAAGTTTTTTGTCAACATCAAATTAAAATGAAGCACTCAAACGAGCAGAGCTGAAAGGCTTCAGATATTCTGTTCAAATGTTAGAGGTCTTTGTACTATGTGTGTCCATACTTTCCATTTCAGAAGAAGTAAGTGGTAAAGAAAAGACAACCACATACAATATTTTTGGAAGATGCAAAAATCCCTGTAGAGCACCCAAAGCTAAGGGCTTAACAATTTATTCATCGCCCCTTATCGCTGTTTTTCTGACTGACTGGGAAAGTGAGAAAACATATGCTAGTTTTTGCATTTTTGTTCTGATCCCAGTCCAACTTCATTAAACGGTTGTTTCAGACAAAGCTGTCAACATCATTTTCAGAGCATGGAGTGGATTTGGAAAAAGTGCCTCAGAAATGCACTTCAATAACACCATATTTTCCCCTCTTGGCTTTTCTTAATAGGAGATCTGTTTCGTTTTCTTGTTTTCTTCACATAATGCTACGCAACGTATGAAAGCTGTAGACTGAAAAGCAAGTACAATGGTATTAACAAACAAAGAGAGGAAGTAGATTGAGGAGAAAACAGGGGGAAAATGGCATCATCTCTAAACTTAATGAAACCGCATCCTTTAATTTTTCCCCCCAGTAATTATAATAAAGACAGAAAAACATAATAAATGTCTCCCTGCCCCCACCTGCTAACAGTAATTATAATAGACTCAACAATAAATGGTAAAGCAGTACAGAGCTGCATCTTGGGAATTCTCTGGGGTCTGTGGATTAGCTCGAAAAGCCTGAATGATTAAAATACACTAATTAAAATTTTGTGTTCCTTGGTAACTCGTCTTTCTAGGCTGGCAAAATGGGAATAAATGTGACAAAAGCAAATACTATTTTAGACCTGAATAAATAAACAATTATAATCACCTTTTTTATTTTTGCAGGATGGGTTACATAAGAAGCGTATCTGATGACCTTTTCATGAATATACTTTGAACCTGTACTGCAGAGACAGGGAGGTATTTGATAGTATGCTTTAGATCAGGGCTTAGTATCAAGAGAGACCAGATCTACTTCTCAAATCCCTATTCAAGTTCATCATTCTTTAGCTTTGGTATACAAGGCTGGAAGTTGTTTGTTTGATTACATATAGCAGGACTATGACCTTAATGCCTTATTAGAGAAGGGGGTCGAATTTCATTTGAACCAAAAAAGTATAGATCTTCCAAACCAATACACCACCAGCTAGAAAGTTTCAGTTAAAACAATTTAACCTAAGTGGGTAGACATTGACAGTAAAAAGTATAATACGTTGAAACAGACTGCTGAGAAATTGAAAGGAAGACCTAGCTGTTCTCATATCTACCCAAAGCAAAAGGAAGATACAGACATGATCAAAGGGGGGAGAGTAGCAGTTGCAACCATGCAGTCGCAGCAACCCTGTCATTTAAAGTGGAGCCAAAATCCCCGGTCTTGCAGTTGCAACACAACATGCAAAAATGAAACAACTGATAAGAAGAATTTGGTTTTGGAAATCTAATGTGTCAGTGTTATCGTGAAAAGCATACTTTTAAACTGGCATTTTCCACAGGGTTCTCCCAGAGAGTATATCTTCCTGTCTTCGCAAGCTGGAGAAAAACATTTATTTTACTGTGATATCTTTCTCTTCTTTGACAATGAAATGTGTCTTGTGAAAAAACTTTACTAAAGAAATATACAGTGGGGTATATTTGTCTGCAAAGTATTTGATAAACTTCCAATTTTGCAGGTTTTCCTACTTACAAAGCATCTAGAGGTCTGTCATTTTTATCATAGGAATCTAAAACAAAAATACGGAAAAACACATTGTATGATTTTTAAGTAATTGACTTGCATTTTATTGCATGACACAAGTATTACGGAATTCAGTAACCAGTTGATGAAATGTTACAATGAGAAGAAAGAAATGACCCAAACATTTTTTGGGCATAAGGTGAACATTGATGCCAAGTTCACTGGTTGGAGTGTCTCAGAAATGAACCCCCTCCTGGTCCAGGGTTTATCAAGAATGGTGATATGAACAAAAATACACCTCGCAAGAAGTGCTGCGGCTCTTTGATGAGAGAGGTGGGTGTAAAATGTTGATGTTTTGACATTTTAAACAACTACTGACTTAAGTACTTGACAAAAGAAAATGTATGGACCCAGTCAGCCTAGTGTCAATGATAGTGGTGTACTGATGCTGGAATGTGTTTTCCTTAGAAACCCACTAAGCAACATAGAAATCTAAACTGGTGTTTCTGACCGGGTGCATCCCTTCATGGCTATAGTTCAAATTTCGTCACATTATGTAAGCAGGTTAATATACCATTTCACAAAGCTTGTATTACCTCAGAATGATTCCTGGGTAATGACAGCAAGTTCAGTTCAGTCACTTGGGCACTCCTAATACCAAAAGCCAGTAGAGCATTTTAGAGATTATATGGAACGATCAACTGTGAGTGATGCCATCCTAGGAATGGACCAACATCCGAGACAAGCGTTCCTTGCAGAATCCAAGCCACGAAAATGCAAGCTCTTGGTAAATTGGTTCAGATCCTAAACTAGAGTTGTCTGTGTTCTGGAAAACCTTAGAGTGGCATGGTTTTATTATACAATCATAGTGCTTATGTTTTTCTTCTTCTTCCTCCCCAATCTGACGTGTGTGTGTGGTAATTCTTTAGCTGCTTTACTGGCGGGGTCACACACAAGCAAACAGCTCCAGATTGCTCCCTTTCATAATTACTTTCATTTCATCAATATAATGGCCGAGCCACTAGATCGAGATCAAATGTTTCAAATAATATTTGTATACATCTATGTAACACTGGAGCAGATTTCATGACAGTGTCCCAAATATCAACATATTCCCTTTAAGGCAAATTTCTTGATTACAGCTTAAAGGAACCTGGTCAGATGTAGCGCTCCATAATGGAATTTGGCCATTTGGAACGCAAATGGTTATTCAAGGTTTCGGTGTTTAGATCGAAACTAGTCGCTGGGTGCTGGAGGCTGGCTCCTTACTGCTAGGGAGGAAAACTGCACCTGTACTTCCAACAGGACTGTAATCCTTACCGGTATCACTACAGAGGCTAAAAAGATTCAAAAGGCCTGTTTACAAATGTAATTACCTTTTCAGTTAACCAGGGCTTAGCAGCCAATGACTTGATATTTTCACTGAAGACCAGCTAAGGGGGATGGATTGAAGACAGATGCACCTAGTGGGCCCCAGAGACTGGCATATGTGGGAGCACAGGGCAGCACGGTGTAACTCAGAGGCATCCGGTGGGCATACACAGGGCCATCCAAGTCAGCCCCGGCAAATACGTGGCCCTATCTTGCGTCTGAGTGCAAATTACAGTTGATTAAAACACGGAGTGATTTCACAGCCAATGAGGGAGAGGAACGAAGCGGACAGCGGATGCTAGCAGTATTATTATTGCCATGGCAACGCCATGTGTTTACGCACGTGTGCAAATTTTGCATGAATTTATTCCTTTAATCACGTCCTTGGCCAAATCCAAACTTTGAAACACATGTCGCAAACGCATTCATCGATTCATTTACACAGCCATGCAAGTGAGCGTATGTAATTGAATGTTTGTGCGATAGTGTTGGAAAGAGAGAGTTGAACTGATAGTGGTTGTACTACTAATTTAACTACAGGTAATTAAATTTTTCAGGTCTTTGATATCTCTGACTTGGATATTCTATTGTATCTGTTGTAACTTTTAAGGGTCACAAAGTAAATTTTTCAGAGCATTTAGCAATTTTTTGCAATTATTATATTAAAGATATTATTGACTTATATATAAAAGAGTAATAGCGTTACATTTCATGTGATAGAGTGAAGGAAGTTTTGGACATGTTTATGCTGCATTGATTTGGTAATAGATTACTTTATTGACTGCAAGAACCAGAATGATTTGCAACATTTAGGTGATAGCATGTATTTCACAAGCAACTTCTACTTCCCTTGTTTGTTGAAGAACTAAATTGATACGTGTAACATGATTATGTGTATTACTAAAGAAAGCTTTCTTTGTATAATTGACAGGCCATGTGATTTTTCTCAGATAGATCATCTTTTTTTTTTCTCAGATAGATCATTGTTTTTCTGAGCAGCATTCTAATGCAGGTGTTTTATATTCCTGGGTTCTCAAATTTATTTTAGTAAGTAAGTATCACAATGTATGTGCTCTTTGTTGAAGCAAAAAAGTGAACATGACTTGTCATATAAAAACTTCTGCCTCATTGCAATTACACAAAAGAAAATGAACACTTCGGGTTGCCCCGGTAACCTAATTGCATCAGTACATTGCACACAGGAGCCAAAGTAACTGAATTTTGATGAAAAGGCGGCGATAATTTACGGCATTGAGAAATTAGTTGCCGTGGCGACGAGTTAATTACATCTCAAATTAACAATGCAAGTGTAGTGAAATTAAATATAAATCATATTTTCTGCATAAATTACAGGGGTTGATTAGTGCAGGCGCCAGGAGAGAGAGGTTGGGATTCCAAGGGCCTGTCATATCCCCTCCTCCCAACCTACACCCCTCCCACCTTCACTCTCTCTCCCCCAACCCCCAGAAAGCCGCCCCCTCATCTCCGAAGACAGACCCTGAATTAAACTAGAGAACACAATTCATCCATAGGTTAAAATGTTAGCCATTTCTGGAATTATGACAAAGTTGTGTGTGTGTGTGTGTGTGTCTGTAAGGTGGTTCAACATCAATAGCAATGTGTTGTTCAGAGTTCTAAACCCACCTGATGTTGGTGTCGGGGACCATAGAAAGACCCATTCTGTACATGGGTCCATTTGGCCACTCCATGGAGAAGGCATTTGACGAAGTCCCAGCCCCTAATATTATGGCTGAGCAGCCTTGGTTATCAGTAAAAACAACCCGTGCAATACTGATATGTCGGTGACTGGATCTTGTTCATAGAAAGTGGGCTTAAAATGGCAGTCCTACAAGTCAATTGCTAAGCAGCTAGCGAGGCATTAGCCTCACAGTGGGAAAAGGTGCTTGCTTTAAGTCAAAGTGTCCTTGCATACAGAGACGTGAGATTTACAATTACAATTAATCAAAACAAAAATGTGCACAATGCACATGATTGCATTTGCAAGTGAACAGCAAAAAATGTTAACACTAAAGTTGAGCAGCACTGAATATGAAGTGCGTACTATCTTCATTGATGTTGCATGACACAATCCAAGCAAGAATTAGGAAATGTGTTACCTGGTTACCACAAGCACCCTTGAAGCTTAGATTGTGACCACTAAGATGGAGGACCAAATACAAAACGACCAAGTTGTGTCGCCCACTAAACAGCCAATGTAATGTGTGTTTGTGTGTGTAGGAAAAAGCCAAAGAGAGAGAATATCTCCTCGCCGCAATCCCTCGTGGCACAGCTTCCCTCTAAACATCCCAAACATGCCTCAGGAGTGATGTTAGGGAGGGGGGTGAGCCGAGTGAGGGAGAGAAAGCCCAGCACAAACATGACTGCAACAGGAACCAACTTGAGCCATCTAAATTATTCATATGCCAGATGGATTTGTTTCACAGAATTTTCACACTAAACCTTCCCTTTGAATCGCTGTTGTGTTCAAGTCGATATTGCCACAAAACCTTAAATATTAACTTTATCTAAATATTTTTAATCGCTCATTAATTTTAAGTTTAAACAGTGGAAACCACTAGATATGCCCACATGATAAAAATTATAGTTTGCTTTAGAATAGTACAATATCAATGTAACATTTAAGTATCATATAATATTTCGTAGTAAACAGAGGTGCACAGTAGAATACAATTAGAATACACCTTTAAGCCACTCATTTGTGTAGCTAATATGGCCTTCGTTAAGTGTTAGTACACATATATTTTGACGTAGATATTTTTAAATGATGTGATACTGACTTATCCCTAGTAACCTAATAGTTACCTAATATAGGCATGCACATTCCAAGTAAATTAGGCAAAAATTCCAAGTTTTGCAGAAACTACGCAGAAACTACGCAATTAAAATTTTGCTGCCAGCAACAACAAATACTGAACACTCTGAGGACAGAAGCAATTGTATTACCAAATGGCATGAAGCTCTAAAATGCAATCATGCCACATACCTAGATCAGGGTTAAGTTCATGCCGGATACTCGGGCTGTTCCATCAAGTCACAAACAAGACAAGATACATCCGTAGAAGGCTACACATCTACAATATGATGAAATGTTCCATCATGTCACAAACAAGACAGGATATATCAGTAGAAGACTACACATCTACAGTGTGTTGGGCTGTTCCATCATGTCACAAACAAGACAGGATATATCAGTAGAAGACTACACATCTACAGTGTGTTGGGCTGTTCCATCATGTCACAAACAAGACAGGATATATCAGTAGAAGACTACACATCTA
>JACXGK010007777.1:0-24290 GCA_016801125.1 Novumbra hubbsi
CTAATGTACAGAGTATGCAGAGCTCCATCTTCCTAATGTACAGAGTATGCAGAGCTCCATCTTCCTAATGTACAGAGTATGCAGAGCTCCGTCTTCCTAATGTACAGAGTATGCGGATGAGCAGCAAGCCCCCGCGGTGGTGCGTAAGAAATAGGTCACCCTGCTGAAGAATGCCCCAGGTTCTGGCTCTATGGACCCGCTAGATCACCAGAGGGTGTGACTAGGAACATACGGTATGCTACCAGCTTTCTGGGTTCTGGACTAGAACAGACACACACAGCCGTGTGCTGAAATGACATACGATTTATCAAGCTGCAGAGTTACAGACACACAGCCCCACCAAATAAAGATTCAAATCATTCCCCATCACGGCAGTTTAGAAATAACTCCTTAACATTCCTCTTTGTATTAATTAACAGAAACCCTAAATAAAAATAAAAACACAGCAGTAATTCAAAGGGGATGTATTACACTACAATTATTGTAACAAAACCTTTTCCAGTACATAGAGGTTTTTCTGTGGTTTGATATTTGGCCTCCTTGAGAAGGAGTGGCCTCCAAGAACCAGCGTATTAATGAGGGTCAGTACTGGTGGTGGTTTCCCGGTGGGAATGAACACATGCCGGCAAGGCATCCACCAGATACTTTTTCAATATGTTGCAGAAGATAAATTAAACGAGTAAGCTTTTCTGAAGGACTAAACATTTACTAAGGTATGGAATTGGAATAATGTGGAATAGGCCACATTATTTAGTAATTGAACATTGCCTGAACAGTATACAAGGCCAGGCAGAACACACTTACATATACATAATAATCAGAGACACAGTGTACATTGCTTATGAAAAGTATTCAGACCACTGGGCACATTTATTGAAAATTAACTAAAATATCTACTTTACATATGTATTGAGACCCTTTATTTAGTACGTTGTACAAGCACCTTTTGGCTCCTTTGGCACACCTTTAACCCTTCTTGGGTATGCCGTACAGCTCGTGGCAGATTTGGACAATTTCACCAATTCTTCCTTGCAGATCTATTCCAGCTCTTTCAGACTGGACAGAAAGCGTGGAAAAGCTGCAATCGTCAAATCTCCCCACAAGACACGTCCCATAGCCATTTTCTAGTCTGTGTACGTTTTGGGTCGTTCACTAATGAGTCTTCACCTCAATTCAAAGCACTCTAGTTTTCTTTAAGAAACTCTCTGGAATTTGTTCTAATCACCCTAAAACCTGACTGGCCACTGAGAAGCATCCCCACAGCATGACGATGATGCTGCCTCCACCAAGCTTTGCCGTAGGGATGGAATTCGGTTGGAGTACCTTGTTTTCACCAGAGGTATTGCTTGGCCTAATTATTCAGTTTTGATCCCATCAGACCACACACCTCATCCACTCAGATGACTTTAGGTGGCATACCATGTACCCTTGTATAGCCACCATGTATACTCACACCTGGCAACTGTCTAGCCACTCTACCATAAAGGCCTTTTTGGTGAAGTGCTGCATCTATGCAGGTTGTCCTGGCAGGTTCTCTGTTTGAGTGGCCATTGTGTTCTTGGTCCCCTCCCTGACCCATCATGCCCAGTTACTAAGTTCGGCTGGACAGCCAGCTCTAAGAGGGGGCTTGGTGGGTCCAAACTTCTTCAATTACACAACGATGGAGCCCACTTTTCGCCTTGGAATAGGAATCCCTCCATCACTCACGGATTGCTGATAAACACACTTCTCATCTTTCTATTTTATCATGCTGCAGTGTAATATAATCCGGCAATGTAAAAGCAGTCCATTTCAGCATAAATGCTCAAAGACAACCTCTACTATCATTTTCAAGAAATGAACAACTGCTTCAGAAAAAGACTACTAATGGCAAACAACAAAACTTAACACACTCCAAGTTGCTCCTTACCGATTCTGCTGTGTGTGTTCCTGTATCCCTGTGAGTTTGTTTCTGTATCCCTGTGTTTGTGTGTGTGTATATGTTTGTTTGTTTCTGTATCCCTGTGGGTGTGTTGGTGTGCAAGTTTGTCCTTGTATGTCCCTGTGTGTGTGCAAGTCCCTGAATCCCTATGTGTTTGTTCCTGTATCCCTGATGGTTCCTGTTTCCTGGTGTGTCCCTGTATCCATGTATGTGTTTGTCTGTATCCCGATGTGTGTTTGTCTGTATCCCAAAGTGTTTGTGTGTGTGTGTGTGTGTGTGTGTCTGTATCCGTGTGTGTTTTTCCTGTATCCCCCATGGTCCCTGTATCCTGGGGTGTCCTGGTATTCCTGGTCTGTATATGTGAGTGTGTCCCTGTATCCCTTATGTGCATTTGTCTGTGTGTGTGTGTTTGTGTCCCTGTATCCCTGTGCCTGTTTTTCCCTGTATCCATGTATGCCTCAGTGCTCAGTTCCCACTCGTCTGTGCATGAATAATTAAGATGTAGAGAGTCTGACTAGGCTGTGAAGGCTACATGAGAACTCCCCAGGGATGGTAACCATTAGACCAGCAGAAACTCTGCACTGTCTGTACAGTCTGCACTGTCTGCACGGTCTGCACGGTCTGCACGGTCTGCACGGTCTGCACTGTCTGCACTGTCTGCACGGTCTGCACTGTCTGTACTGTCTGCACTGTCTGCACTGTCTGCACTGTCTGCACTGTCTGCACTGTCTGCACGGTCTGCACGGTCTGCACTGTCTGCACTGTCTGTACGGTCTGCACGGTCTGTACGGTCTGTACTGTCTGTACTGTCTGTACTGTCTGCACTGTCTGCACTGTCTGCACTTTCTGCACTGTCTGCACGGTCTGCACGGTCTGCACGGTCGGCACGGTCTGCATGGTCTGTACCTCCATGTGTCAACAACCTTCTCTCACTGTGTGTAAATATACCTTGAAGAGCCAATCAGAGCACCTATAACAGCAGAGGGCTAGCCCATACAAATCTGTCAGTCCTGGCCAGCAAGCCGATTGCTTTTGGTTGATTGGTCCCAGAATCCAATCGCACCTATATGATTGGTCCCAGAAACCGATTGCAACTGTCGGATTGGTCCCAGAATCAGGTTGGGTCAAAGATCCCAGAGTGTGAAGATACGACAAAGAGCATGAATTAAATCTTAAATCACAGTCACACTTTTGAGAGACAATATGGCAAGGTGTTGCTGAAATGAGTATAAATGAATGAATCAGTTTCAGCTGCAAAAGACATGAAAAATGAATGACTAAGGACAAATTTCAATTTTCCAATGACTTTGAAAACCCCCAAAACAAAGTGTCTATCCTGAAAGACTCATTTTATTATTAGATTACAGTAATCCCTTTACGGTATAAAGGAGTTGCCTGCAAGATGACAGTGATCCAAGCAATCTGCTGATTGATTGTCTCATTCTATGTAACAGGATCCTGGGCCTCTTTCATCTCTGCCCTGTGATCAGACAGGACTTATGTCCTGGTTCTCTCAGTCCCTTTTGCAGATTTAAGATGACTCAGTATGCCCATGAGGATGTATAACTCTACTCACTTTTTACTTACGCTATTATGTCAGCTCAGGAGTTTGGAGATTTTAACATCCTCAAGAGGTACAATTCTGAGAATCAACTTTTTGTAATTACTTAAATCTGTGAGTTGCTACTTCTCAGATTCTACTTTTCTAAGGAGATGCACTCCGCTGTGCTGATATTACCCCTACCAATCAGAGCAACGTAAACAGTTTAGCCCAAATTCTCAAATTCTGTTTTTAAAAGAGCTGAAATGCTAATTTTTTCGCAGATGTGTGTAGACTTGTTAGAAGGAAGAAAACACCTGTTACATTCTGAAAATGCCTCTATTGTATAAAAAAATTCAATAAAAACAATGGGAGCCATGCAAAAGGATCAATGTTATTTCACGTTTACCATGTAATTAATGGCATGATATTTTACCATGTAATGAATGTCATGATATTATACCATGTAATGAATGTCATGATATTTTACCATGTAATGAATGGCATGATATTTTACCATGTAATGAATGGCATGATATTTTACCATGTAATGAATGGCATGATATTTTACCATGTAATGAATGGCATGATATTTTACCATGTAATGAATGGCACGATATTATACTATGTAATGAATGGCATGATATTTTACCATGTAATGAATTACATGATATTTTACCATGTAATGAATGGCATTAAATGTATATGTTTTTAACGTATAAACACACTGACAGGTTCTAATTTACAATAAATGTTTCTCTCCTACAATACATTTTCTGCAATAACATTCTAATAATTGCAGGCATATTTTTCACCAAGAGAAAACACCCCAAATTTACAGCCGATTGTCCTCCTGTCTTGATATGAAAGGGACTTTTACCTACGGCAAATAGAATGTATAAAACAAATAAAACAATTATTTTCCAATCATTTCTTTTCATGTTGAATTTGACTGTTTCAACATTGAAAAGAGAAATGAGATATGAGATATGCCTAAACGTACTGCTTAGTAAATAAAGGAAATGTTTCTCTTTTACTCTCTATAAAGGGAGGCCAATCCAAACTTTTTGCAGAAGGTACAATGATATAAAGCAATATGCAGGGAGAGATAGAAGGCCAGAGCGAGTACAGCATCCAGCATGGCTTAAGATTAGAAGCTGCTGCAAGCATATACATAATTTATATCCCTTAATCTAAAACAAACAGTGGCCTGTTAAATGACAGCCATGCTCTATTTCTGTAAAATAGTTCAACATTGACCTTTATCTTTTATAATAATTCAGCAATATGTTTTGACTTACATATCATCACATACCAAAATATTTAGAAGGAGTTGCTTGTTCAATTCGTGATCTGTCCACTGTAGTAATTTCAAGGTCACTTTAAAATCATGTTTCCTATAGAAGATTGTTTATTTTATTTTATTTGCATTTAGCACTTATTCAAGAGATTACAGCAGAAACTGAAAATTAGGCTGTGAGTAAAGGCTTGGGTTACAGAAACTGTATTGTGGTCAAATTCTGTATCAGCATAATACATTTTTTTATTCGATTTTCAGAGTATTTCCTTAATAAACTTTGTGAACTATTGTGGACCTGATAGACTTTATGTCATTAAGAAAGTTCTGAATCCACAACTTGCATAGCCTACTTGCTCATTTGAATGGATTGATCAACCTTAACTAAATTGTTTAATAGGTATAAAACAATGCAACAAGATGTATTGTTATTGATAATGTTATAATATTAGTGTGGTTGCTGAAACAGTACTTTCCTAGGCACCTAAGCATACCTGAAGTTAGCTAGTGGGACCTGGGAATTTCTTCGTTTCTGCGGTAAGCAAGGCATCTAGGAGTTCTTTAACTGAGTATTGTGGAGAAAGAAAACCTTGGGTTCAATAAAACACTGACATGTCTGTATGTGTCTGCTGGACAAACAAGCTGCCTAAGTCGTATTTGAGTCCAGTTTGAGTCCAGTATGTCAGCAGTTCCTTTTCATTTGTTTGCTTTTGTCAGTGTGCATTTTGTTTCGTGGTTTTAGAAATTCGTTTCGTTATTTGTTACTACTTGTAATGCAGAAACTCCGCTCAGTCTTTACTTTCCTGTCCAATTAAACATAACATCCTTGAAATAAATGTGTCTTTCAAAACAAGATTTCCCAGCGACATCCCATACGGTACCAATAGACATTCAATGTCTGTAGCATGCTGTAAATTAACACATAGGAAACAGCTAGTTCCATGATAGGCTTAGCACACACTGTAAAGCAAGATAAAAGGCAGTTGTCTCAGAAAGGTTACCACCTTAAATTAAGCTCTGATAAAACACAATAGTGACAATTCACTATGATGCCAGTCAATGATATAATCAAGGCATTGTTTCATGATTCAGTGCGATAGTGTTTGTGGCAGTCCGAGCCAGGGCAAGGAAATAGATTTGGGGTCCGTTTGGTTTGAGCACAGTCAACCTGAAAACGGAAATGTCCATACGCTAAAGCAATCATGTTACAACCTCTGAAAATGACTGATTTGAAATCCAACTCAAATCTCTTTGGAATTAAAAAACAAATCTATAGTGCACACCACAGAATCGGCAGGCTATAAATCCTACAGGCTAACGCTACCGTCAATCACAGCTAAAGTACACTAATCCACAGCAACTAACCGCTGATCTGGTGCAGGATTTGCTTCAGCCACGTGTACAACAGCATACCCTGTACACAAGCTACAAACCGTAAACAAGACACAGTGAAACCAAACGGTTTCATCGGATACACAGTGACTATCACGCAGGATGCTTTTCCAGCCAGGGCATCACCCACACGTACTGTACAGCGTTGAACCTACCTGCTCATACTATGTGAGGGGATCCGTCTCCTTCCTCTCCCCCCTTGGGATTCAGATCGCATGTCCCTCTTCCCATTGCCTTTCCCAGTTTCCCTCCCTGTGGTGAGTTACGTATCCAAGGAGTCTCTAGCCTGCTCGCTCAAGCAATGTCTGCCTCTTTCTCCCTCAATCTCAAGCTGCCTTGCTGTGGCTGGCAAGCTGGCTGGCTGCACAGAGCGTGTGTGAGGGAGGGGAGGGAGAGGGAGGAGGGGAAGAGAGGGAAAGGGAGGAAGGGGATGATGCTTCTTTTGTTTGGCAGACCCAGTCACTCAGTGCGACTGTCTTTTTTCCCCCTGATCCCTGGGTGTCCTGTAAGGGGTTATGATGTCTGTGATTGTGAGTTTGCGTTCAGGCTTTGTTCCCTTTATCCCGTCCCATCTCAGCGTAACCCAACCCTCGCCTTGGTCTGCTTCCCTGGGGATAAAGAGCCCTGGCCAGGGGACGGCCTCCTACAGCACACAGCCTCAGAGAAATTAATGACATGGAAAGAGAGAGAGAGAGAGAGAATTAAAGGAGTGCGAGAAATTAAAGTGTGATGGTAAAAGGGATCGGAATGTAAGACAGAGAGGAGGAACATGGGTGGGTGAGTAAGAGAGAGAAAAGACAGTGTGACACATACACAGGACCATAGGTGCAGTACTACGCTGCTCCAACAGATGGCCATTGTGTGAGAAGTGAGTGAGAGGTGTGTGAGAAGTGTGTGAGCGGTGTGTGAGCGGGGTGTGAGCAGTGTGTGAGCGGTGTGTGAGAAGTGAGTGAGAGGTGTGTGAGCGGTGTGTGAGCGGTGTGTGAGCGGTGTGTGAGCGGGGTGTGAGCGGTGTGTGAGAGGTTTGTGAGAAGTGTGTGAGAGGTGTGTGAGCGGTGTGTAAGAGGTGTGTGAGCGGTGTGTGAGAAGTGAGTGAGAGGTGTGTGAGCGGTGTGTGAGAGGTGTGTGAGCAGTGTGAGAAGTGTGTGAGAGGTGTGTGAGAGGTGTGTAAGAGGTGTGTGAGAGGTGTGTGAGAGGTGTGTGAGAAGTGTGTGAGAGGTGTGTGAGCGGTGTGTGAGAGGTGTGTGAGCGGTGTGTGAGAAGTGTGTGAGAGGTGTGTGAGAGTTGTGTGAGCGGTGTGTGAGCGGGGTGTGAGCGGTGTGTGAGCGGAGTGTGAGCACCCACAGAAATCCACTCTTTAGTAGTACACTATAAAGGGGATACGTTTCATACTCAGCCTCAGAGACATCAACTGTAGCAACAGCAGCTCCGCCATTACACTTGAGTGAACAGTGTGCCATGCTTGTGTTTCAGTTCTTACTTCTATATTTAAGCAGAGGGCCCTCAGAAACGGATGTGCTTCACTGATTGTGGATCAGCTGGTTCACGATGGAAACTAGGTATGAATGCCAGAGGACGCTAGCTGGATCCCACAACTCTTCTTTCACAGATCTAAGAGCGGTACAACGGAACAATGAATCCCAAGGAAATACACTGAGGCGTCGCGTCACTAGCTCACCGTTCAGCTACGGTGGATAGACGGACCAAGAATAGGATTCTGTAACAGATATTCAGCCTCTCTTGCACACCTTTAACACTAAACCATGTCAACCCAACACATGGACACCAAACCAGGCCAGCTCTGTAAAGCTTAATTTGGCCCAGTGGTATAACAACCCATTCAAAGGAAATTGAACAACAATTCCCTCAACCGACGCCCATCCGCACGAAACCCCACAACTAGCACAAAGTACTCTTTTTTTTGTCAGATTTGGTTCGATTATTGAAAAAGAAAAGCAATTTTCATGTTTCATTCATGTTTCAACTGTCTTTTTTAGACAATAAAAGCCTTATGAAATAATGAGAGTATTGTTCTGGCAGGTGTTGATTGTACCCATTCCATGTCTTAAACCATCGTTAAAAGCCAGTCATCATCTTATTTCTGGTCAGATGACCAGCCCGACAGGTTATAGCCAGACAATCATGTAAAAAATATATATATTTCTGTGCTACATTTATTTCTCTAGGCTAATAGTAAAATACCCAACTGGAGACCAAGATGTAACTAGCAGACAAACTACTAGACAAAGGTCATTGTCAATACATTTTTCAGTCTCTCTGGCATGTTAAATTAATAAACAAATCTGACTATTTATAAAATAAAATTGAAAAAGGATACTTCAACACACACACTCCGTACACACAAGAAGCTGATACAGTATCTTCTCAGAGCCTGTAATACACGATGCTACATTGTCAGCACTGCAACAAGGAGACAGTGATGCAGGACTTCAGCTTACGGTGTAATTTAAAAACACATGTTCACACAATCTTACGTCCAAGGAGTTACTAATCCTCAAAAAACATTAAAGGGCTAATATGGACAATTCTAACTGTACTACTAGCATTCATACAAGTATAAATACCCATAAGACATCTACATTTGTTTTATGTTTCAAAAAACAATGCTCACAGTATTGTTCAGAGTGCCTAAGGTATTCTCCATTAAGATGTTTTTACAGGTCAGTCTGTCTTCTTGCATTGACTTGCAATCTCCTCATTCTCCCTTTAAACACTTGCAATACCACTCCCCCCAACCTTAAAGCACTTTGGACTAGCGACATTTATTCTAATCTCGTTAGGTAAATGTAATGGCCAATTAAAGGAAAAATCCACCGCCATACATTATTCAGCGTATCTCATAATTACGAATGACTGGAGGTGACGTGATTGGCTGATTTAGCCTACCGTCTGCTCTTGAAATTAGTAACGTTCCCTTTCAGTGATTTGTTTCTGTGCCACAAGAAAGGTGCACTGTGCATGCCTAACCGTGGTTATTGTGGCCTGGATGTCATCACGCCAGCGGTGGGTAGATATGTTTGCCCTTGTTCAATAAAGCCATTGGATTGATTTTTAAAAAGTGTTACAGCCACGGCATCGCAGGGCAGCCATGTTGAGTCATTTTGTCTGGCTTTGTTAAGGCAACAACCTGACAGGAACCCTGTCACCAACCGAAACAAGGCAGTATTCCTTGTTACAGATTCTCTGGATCTTGCTAGCTAGCCTCCAGAGTGTCCCACAACAGCTGCTTCTTATGCTTGGTCCTGTGAGTCTCAAAGCCTGCCCGGGACTATGCTGAGGTGGACGCAGCGTGGCTGGGGCTTAAACAAACACATCTACATCAGGACACACTGGAGACCAGGATGATGCAATTCATTGTCCACTTTCAGTGCATAAAACAAACACTAAATTCAAACGTAAACAAAATAACCCCAAAAATTCATGTCATAAAACTACAGCCACCTATTTATTCTGAATGGCACGATTCGGTGCCACAGGAGGCTCTAATTAGCCTGACACTTTTAATCATTTGCACTTGTGCCAATGCCGAAGGCCCACATTAACGCACACATGTGCCTAGGGGAGAGTGGAGTTAGGAACGGGTAATCTGGGGTTAGCATTAATTACAAGAGCTGGGCATCAATATCAGTTTTAGATATTGTGTTTTCCTTGTTACCAGGAAATGTGGTTGGCCAGTTTCCACCAGTGAACAGAATAAATGCTCATATTTCATGAAATGAGGAAATAAAAATGTGGATGGCACATTGTATATGTTAAGACCATATGTACAAACAAAAGAGTTACCCGAAAAAGTACGTACACTGCCTGGAAAGTATCCTAACCTTGGAACCATTTGTACACATTGATTCTAGCTCAAAGCCAACCACGTTTATTGATAAATGTAACTCAATTTAATTATCTACAGCTATGGAGAAAAATAAGCGAACACTGCCGAAAAGTTTAAAATGAATGCTTTGAGTGAGGAACAGAAGTGTTCAATTTGCAGAGGTCTCTTAAATTGTGGTATATTTAATTGAATATAGTGTATATTCAAAGATTACAATAAATAGAAATGCTATATCCATATTTGAAGACAAAAGTGTGCACCTCTACCTTTACCATAACATACAAATTGCAAAAATTCTAATCAGGTGCAACAAAATAGGTGCAAATGATGAGACAAATCATCAGAGAGTTCCTTTGGAATAGAACCCTGGTCTGGGTTGGCCTAACCATACAGGCATGCAGGTGTGGTCACACATCAGGCCAAGATCGGACACTTTCATGAGAAAGGCTTTTGATACCCATGGATCTGGGAGGGCTTGCAAACCCAAGTTTTAAGCAATTAAAAGCATCTCAAATGCTGTGCGGGGACTTGAAGCTGATCGTGCATGCAAGAAACACTTTGAACATGATAGTTATAGCAGTACTCTAAGGAACAGTAGTCAAAATGTCTACATTCCTTTACAAGTTCTTTCAGCCAAACAGTGCCGCTATAGAAGCTAGTGGTACACTGACTTTTTCCACACCACGAGATGACATTTCTTTAGATGTTTGATGAACAAATGATTGCAAAGTACAATCTTTCGGTGTCATGTGTTTTACCTATACCTGTCTACAGTGCTGAAGAGAAGATCACATGTCCATAAATCCAAATTAGTCCAAAAACAAATCCAGGGGTTTTACTTTCCCACAGAGTAGCAGTGAGGTGTTCTGGTCATCTTTTCTAGACATAGACCTACTCCTCCAAGGTTGAGATAGGTGAGGTGACAAAAAGCCTGACACATAGACTGATTATAACAAGTAACAATTCCCTCACCGTCTTGTTGGACGTCTTGTTCATTTTGTTCTTCCGTGTTGTTGTGCATGTCTCCAGTGGCCATGGAGAGGCCAACCGACCAGTAGGACATTCCTCCTCCTACGTAGCAAGGGAACTGGACTTGGACCAGTATAGGGTGACACTGATTCTAGTGCCAGCCCAGCAGCAAAGAGACTAGTCCCAGTATGACTCACTGCTGTGTTAGAAGGCACTGGTCAGAGATGGGCTGTGGTAAGAGAGAGGCCACAAGGACCGACAGAGACAGACAGACATTCAGACATGAGTTGGAGAAATTAAAAGTAGTGGAAAACCCTACTGAGAAATCCACTGTGCTATACGTTGTGGCATGAAGGCATGAAGCTCATACATTTAAAACGATAGCTGTTAAGGTCCCTTACTTATAATGTAGTTGTGTTATGGATGTGAAGCAGTATACTGCAACACACATGCCTTGTGTTATGGTTTTGATGTATTATTTTTCAAATGTACAAAACTATTGCTTGTAATCTCTGTGGAAACACTACAGCCAGAACTGCAAAAACAGACTGCTGTGAGTCACAATTTCTGGTGGCCTCACTAACACACACGTTTGGTTTTCTATTATTGTGGGGACCAGACAGAACAATACTATTTTCTCCATCCCCTAACATTGAACCTATGACTAAAACTTGTGTGTCTAAATTTAGCTCAACCCTAACACCCCAATGCCTATCCTATAAATAGCCTGCGTTCCAACAACAACCACAAAAACCCTCACTTTATTCTGAAAGCCTTTGATACGTTCTTTTGAAATGAAGAATGACAAAACCTCATTACTTTGGCTGATTTGACACGAGTTGCAATCTTAGATTGTTGTTGCTCACAGTTGCAGCAATACACGTGTACATTGGGACATTCAACTCAGTTCATTCGCTTTGGTTTACACCGATGTTTTATCCTTAAAACCACATCTGTCTAGGTCTAGCTAGCCCACAAGTGGAATGAACAGCCACATAATATAGTGAATACGACGAATACATGTAGGCTAATTAATACATTGATGTTACTTAGCTAGTATGTGGTTGTGAACAGTGTAACAAAACTAACTTGTGTGTAATAACAGAAAGCAGTATTTTGTTGCGAAATGGGCCGAGCATATTTACTCACCGCTTATTGTCCGGAGTTGCCATGCACGTTTTAATGATAATGTTAATTTTAAAGCATTGAATAAGTAAATCCAAAAACAAATGTTTAACACAACAGTAGAAGGGTTAGCGTACTGAAATGTTTAACACAACAGTAGAAGAAATAGCGTAACAGATGACGCTTAACTTCCTGATTCCATCCAACCAAAACACTTCCAGACAGTGATACTGCTTACCGCGTTGTGATTTTAAACCCGGATATGGGAAAAGCTTACTTTACAACCAAATACATTGTTGTCCGAACTTCAAAATTAACTTGTTCATAAAGTGTTCTGAAAAAACGTATGTGTCTGTGTACGACAGAAGGGTGGATTCCATAACTTATGCTTTCTAATTTATACTGTCTAAGAAAATTCACTATAGTCGTGCCTAAACATGTTTATGGATACTAGGACAGTAATAACACTTATTATGACAAGCGATTAAAGGGCAAGCCAGTTATCCCTATAGGGTAAGGATAAAGACAGAAGGTCAGCGTACTCCGTCGACAACCGTTATATGACGTTAAACGGGAACCCATGCGCATCCGTTTTTAAACAAAAGTTACTTGCTTTTTGATCGTTGATTGTTGGTATATCATAAAGAAACCGCGAGGTGTCAGATGGGTGAAAAATTACGAGAGTGACATTAAAATCCAAACGACTCGCAAACACATTTCATTTTCTTTATTTAAAATTCCTATTTAAATATCTATGTAAAAAGTTTGAGACGTAAGAAACTTGAGGAGAAAAGTATGATTTCGTGATTTGTCAAAACCCATATTCAAATGCATTGTGACAACAAGTAGACATGTGAATTATCTTCCATTTAATTATGAAAAAAGTTTTACTATTGCAATGACGATAAGAAAAATACAGATATTTATTTTCGGGTACATTTTTGACTGATTCCAAGACACAGGTGATGTGCACTTGCAACAACCTATCTGGAACATTCATTGGAAAAGTGTTCTAGTCAAGGACTAGGTTTACAGAGACTAGAAAAATTTGACCCATATTATTTGCAAACATTAATTTTATCAACCCATTGCCTTTTATAAGACTTCCTATATTTGGGTGTGTAAACACAAAACATCTTAAAAATAACATGGTTATAGGCATTGTTTGTTTTCTTTCCCCAAAATGTAAAAATAACGTTGGTATAGGCATTGGGTAGTTTTTAAAAAATATTGCTTTTACTAAACTAGGAATTTGTAAAAATGCAAACGGATTTTTTTTTTTTTTTGCAAAAGCACATGTTATTACAGTAGGCTTTGACAGTCAGGACAAATATTACAAAACGCTGCACAATTGTGAAAAATTCCTATGTTTCCCGAGATAACCCTCAGAGCAGTATTTCATGGAAAACAAGTGGTTTTAGGAAAAATACCAAAATGTTGCCATCATATTCAAAATTTAACAGTTATACAGCTCTTTATTCAATATATCAATACAAAGCGTATAAAAGTGTTACATTGACAGTTTAGAAGATATAATAACACAATAGTGGGTCCATATATTGTTATTGTAAAGTATTTAAAAATATCTTCTGGGCGTTAGGAAGTAAAAAAAAATGAAGGTAAATATTACCTTGCTTGGAACTGGAATAAAAATTCCTTCCAACATTTGAAAGGGGAAAAATGCTCCTCAATTCGAGAGAAGAGAAAAAACCCATAACATCAAAGAAAACAAAAAGAGATACAACTAAAGTCTCTGTACAATGAGACCTACATGGGTTGTATGACAAGCATAACTTGGGCTGCTTCGATTGTGGGTGAATGCTATGAAACATTGCAAACCAAAAACAATGACACAATTCCTTTTTCGACAACAAGATAGCCAGTTGTTGGTTCTATGTAATACATTAATGGCCAAATGCTTCGCAATGTCCTGCCTGGCAGAACTTGGCCTAGGGGCTACTATATGGGACAGGAGATCAAATCCTACACAGTTATACAGAGCCTCCTTTGGAAGGCGGGGTTGTGAAGTGCAATGTTATTGTACAGAAACTGAGAGTATTTATAAGTGCAAACTGTAGCAAAACATTTCCAAAATGAATTTTCTTTCAGCAACAAGTGTATCTATTACTCAAATTCAGTTAGATATGTTTCATCCTGTTTGCTTTTGTTTGTTTCTTAGGTAACACAAGAGCTTTATTCCAGAGGGAGGGGCTGACACTCAGACAAGGTTTGGCTACCTTCCAGTTCAATTCCAGATTAGCCAGTTTTACTCAACTCCAAATATGTGACAACAAAGCAAAGTTAACAGGAAGACTTTCCGTCTCAACTACCGCCGTCCTAACACTCATCAATGGCATCCCATCCTTCCTCTTCACCATATGATTTTTAGCGATACTTCAAACCGGTTTGGAACAGGCCTTCCACCACTGACCGACCTCTTCATCACAGAAGGTAATAGAATAGGATTATATTTGCATTAGCAATGCCCTTAGCTACTTCAAAAGCAGCAGCTATTCATCCAAGGATTAATAAATGCATAACACGACAAAACAAAAAAGACATCCACAACCAAGTACAGTGTAAACAACTACATTTAGAATGAAAGGACATCAACGGAGTTCAGAGCAGTGACAGGAAAACAGTGAGACGAGGAGATGAGTGGCATAGGGTTGTTTCAGCCCAGATTGATTGACAGGGAAGTGCTGGCCGTTGTTGTAGAAATGGCGTGTTCTCTTTCCTGTGTCCCTCACTGCGTCTCGGTCAGTTTAATGGTAACCGCTTTCACCTCAGAGTACTCTGCCAACGCGTATTTGCCACTGAGGACGACAAACAGAAATAATAATAAATACAGATATCTTCAAGTATTAACGTTGTTTGGGTTGTTTTTTTAAATTTGGGCAAACTAGTATTGGAGAGAAGTGAGTCTTACAGCTCTCGTCCGTTGCCCGACATTTTGTATCCACCAAAGGGTGTCTGGGCGTGGAGGGCATTGTAGCAGTTCACCCTGGGACGGACAAAGACAGAGAAATAGCAAGCGGAGTGATGTCTTTGTTTTCAGTATTCCTGTGCAGAATTCCCCGGAGGGGCGAGGGCGTGTTGCACCCGTTCAGTGTCATAATTGTTCCCCCGATTCCAACACAGTCCCAACCCCATGTAGGTGTAGCCTCTCGCTCCCATCCTTGAGATCGTTATGGAAAGCCTAAGTGTTTAAAGGACCGTACAGACTGCCCGGACGATTTCGCAGTATTAGTAGTGGTAGCAATAGAACGAATAGTAATGGCTTTGGTGTTTGTTGTAGTAATAGTAACACGTAACATGAAGGGAACCGAGGGGACACTCAGGAGCCTACCAGACAGTGCCCGTCTCCAGGTCTGCAGACACAGAGAGTGCCCGGTCCAGGTTGCTTGTGAACACAGCTGCAGCCAGGCCATACTGTGTACTGTTGGCTCTCTCGATGGCCTCCTGCTGACTCTTGAAGCGAAATATACACTGGACCGGTCCGAAGATCTGGACAGAGTCATACGGAAGATTTAGGCCATGTTTTCTTTTTTATTGTTCGGACTTTATTGTTGATCTGTTATCCAAATTAACCTTTGCAATCCAAATAGCCAATATAATGGCGGTGCACATGCTAACAAAGAAACAATTATGGCACATATAAAAAAAAGAAGCCCTCTACCCATCTCTATGACAATGACCTTATTTGAACCGTTAATGCGGGTACTGTAGATATATGAGTATATGCAGTTCTGTAGAAAAATAAGTGACCACTACACCTTTTTCTTTCCTTTCTAAAAAATTGAAAGGGAAAGTTTTGAGTGAGGAACAGAAGGGTTAAATTAAAGATACCACTGCACAATGAACCCTTCTGTTCCTCACTCAAAACTTTCCAGAGCTGTATATATCGAAACATGCACTTTAACCATACCACCAGAAGATGGCAGTGGTATGCAACCAAACCAAACAGATGGAGCGTTCTTATTTTCACGAACAAAAACAAAACAAAGCCTTCGTTAAAAAAAAGAAAAAAACACTTGCTAACTCCCAATCCAAACAGTTTTACAAGAAACTGAGAAAACTGTCCTTAGATCAGTGTTAGGAAACTGTCCTTAGATCCGTGTTAGGAAACTGTCCTTAGATCAGTGTTAGGCTCTCTCACCTCTTCCTTGGCAATGCGCATGTGGTCCTTGACTCCTGAGAAGACAGTGGGCTGGATGTAGAGGCCTGTGTCCTCTATGGCCGCGCCCCCACACTCCAGCCTGGCTCCCTCCTTCTTTCCGCTGTCAATCAACTCCAGTATTTTATCAAACTGCCTTTGCTCAATCTGAAGGAGCAGGGACAGAGAGGAGAAGGGGAGGAGAGAGGAGACGGACACTGTCTAACGGGTCTGCCTGGCGGCGCGCTCTAACCAGGGTAGAGTTGACTGGGGAAAGAAAGGAGACGGGGAGGACAGGAGAAGAGGAGAGAGGAGGAGGGGAGAGGTGAAGAGAAGGGAGCGAGGGGACAGGATAGAGGGAGGTACCTGTGGCCCGTGCACGGTGCGCGGGTCCAGGGGGTCGCCGACGACGATGCTCTCGGCGGCCTGGACGCTGCGGCGAACAAACTCCTCGTAGACCTCCTCCTCCACGAAGACACGCGACGCGGCGGTGCAGCACTGGCCCTGGTTGAAGAACGCCCCCTTCTGCGTCTCCTCCACAGCCAACTGCACTGTCACGGAGCCCAAGGAGGAAAGGTGACCCGAAGCCGTTGGCAAAACGTCCCCGTTCGCTTGACCCCCCCCCGCGACCGTGTGCGCGTTTGTATGTCACACCCCCCGAACAACGCCCAATCCCAAGTAACACTGCTGGTTCCCCCCAGAGCCCATGAGCACTATGAAGGGAGTAGGGTGTTAATTGAGACACAGGGTGAGACAATGGGGTTGTCCTTTCCTCAGAACGTTAACGTAACGTTTGACAAACTCTTCCCTGGGGGCAGGGTCAGCGTCATAATGAACGTTTTCGTTTGGTATGAGTGTCAGATAACCACATTACAGGCGCCTGAAGAGGCCTTGTTCTGGCCTTTTTGTTTCAGGAAACCCTCTCATTTGTCAAGAGGCAGCAGCACGTACGCAACCTGCAAACATGTCACGGCAACCTCTTTTGCCTGCTGGGTTGCCATGTTATATTGATATTTTATCTCTCAAGAGAATCAGAAGAAAGGATTCACAATCACGCACTGTCCCATCACAATACCTATAAACACGCACACACACGCACGCACGCACGCACGCACACACAAACACACTGCCTTGCCAAGCAGCTGTCTTTGTTGTTTCCCTCTCTTGCTTTGTCAGTTTAGCTGAGGGACAGAAACCACATCACTTACAGTTGGAGTCAGCAAAGACAATGCAGGGATTCTTTCCTCCCAGCTCCAGAGTGACTCTTTTCAGATTACTCTTGGCTGCGGCCTCTTTGATGAACTGGCCTACCTGGGAAGACAAATGGGGTGAATGGGGGTTACAAGGGGTATTCAGTTTGTATTATTAATATCAAGATTTGAAAAGGCACAAGGGATTGGTTTTGGCGAGGAGGGCTGTTAATGAAACCACTGACCACTTCAAATCCCTTTGTATGTGTAGCACAGTTAGCAAACAACAGCTGTGGAAAAAGGCCCCCAAATAAATATGACATCAACTACAGTAGTACACAACGTGGAAGAAGTCCTTGCTTTTTCGTTGCTTGTTAAAGGCTGTCGATCGGGTTGGATCAGACAGGGACAGGGTGATGCACTAAGCCAGTTTAAATGTCGTATAAAACATTGTTTTTACTAAATGCTCAAAGTCAAATCTTGAGAAAGTAGGCATTATGGATATAGCCAATGATTCAGGGCAAGGAAGCCTTTGATTCAGAATACAGAACAATTCCCAGTCCATTATGAAACAAAGACACTTGAATTAAGAACATTAAGAACATTCAGGAAATTGCAGAACCCTAGACCACTGAATTAGAAGAAGTTTACCTTGTAATAATGCGACCTTCTGAAATATGGCCTGGGTTTAAGGGTTGTAATGAATAACCGCATAAATAGGATATTACCACATTCTTGCCAAAATGACAACATCGATAATCATATTAACATCATAATAACATATTTACATTTGATTTGTAAAACCCTATCCAAATGTGTATGTGTACTATTTATACAGTTAAGTAGGTGACTTATATTGATATTTTATGAAAATGCCAATGAAAAACTCGTCTTGGATAAAATGTTTTCATCGGGACAATTTAGGATTTAGGAATTATGTAATCTGTGCCACATACTTACAGGAATCATTTTGAAACTGTCACAATGATTCCATGTATTAGAAACATTAACTGAGATCCAGGTCTCTTTTAAAAGCTGACACCTTAATTACAACATTAAAATCACATACGAAGTGGTAACAAAAATAACCATACAAAAACCCAGTACCCCATTTCCAGCATTTGGTACCTTTGTAGAGCCTGTGAATGCCACTTTGTCGATGCCCATATGGCTGGCAATAGCCGCCCCAGCTGTGGGGCCAAACCCTGGCACAATGTTCACCACTCCAGGGGGAAAACCGGCCTGTCACAGCAACCCAAAAAAAACTGTTAGTGGCCGGCGTTTAAAAAAGCAACAAAGGATGCAGCTGGATTTACACAAAACCTGAAGTTACGTCCTGACGACTGACTACTTTCACGGTCTGACACTTTTATTTATGAGTGAAATTCCCCTTGATATATTTGACTGAGCTCTAACCATTTATTATTATAATAAAAACATATATATACTATAATATTTTCACTGTTGTCTTCAGGTTGCTGTAGAAGTATTATATAGCCACTGATTGGAAGCAGAACATTTAAACAAACATTAGCAACAGACATGGTAAAAGTGAACCACTCTAATCACTTAAGACCGGGCTTTTCTGTTGGTATGAAACAGCCTGGGATCATATGGACTAATGGCCGGTAAGAGAAGCCAATCAGGTTTCAAACCAAATATCTATCAGGCTGGAAGGCACTATTAAAGTCTAGTTTTATTTATACTGTACACACAACATACACACACACACCATGCACACACACGCTCACACACTGGCGGTATAATCCCCAGCCTTTGATTTGGGTTCTATGCTGAAGCCCTTCTCGTTTGATCTCCTGAGCCCTGACAATGAGGAGCAGAGTCAAGGATTATGATGTTTGTGATATAGGAGAGGAGCAGAGTCAAGGTTGATGATATCTGTGATTGAGGAGAGAAACAGAGTGATGATGATGTCTGTAATAGAGGAGAGAAACAGAGTGATGATGATGTCTGTGATAGAGGAGAGAAACAGAGTGATGGATTATAATATCTGTGATAGAGGAGAGAAACAGAGTGATGGATTATATTATCTGTGATAGAGGAGAGAAACTGAGTGATGATGATGTCTGTGATAGCGGAGAGAAACTGAGTGATGATGATGATGTCTGTGATAGCAGAGAAGAACAGGGTGATGGATGATGATTTCTGTGATAGAGGATAGGAACAGGTGATGGATGATGATGTCTGTTATAGAGGATAGGAACGGGGTGACGGACGATGATGTCTGTGATAGCGTAGAGGAACAGGTGATGGATGATGATTTCTGTGATAGAGGAGAGGAACAGGCCGATGGATGAGGATTCCCACGCCTGGCTGATCCAAATAATCAATAATAAGCAATACAGAATTGCTAGCCCGTTTGGATGAAGACCCACTCCACGTGGGCGCGTCAGTGCACAGCAGCGCCATGGGAGGCTCATGTGACAGTGCAGATCCCTCACCTCTCTGATGAGGGCCCCTACATGCAGGGCAGTGAGGGGGGTCTGTTCTGCTGGCTTGATGACCACGGTGTTACCGCAGCACAGCGCCGGGGCCACCTTCCACATGAACATCAACAGGGGGAAGTTCCACTGGGAGACACACAACAACACAATGTTAATGTCTTATATTAGAGCGGCCGGAGGACGAGCCCCTTAAACCGCGGGGCAGTGCTCAGTTCATTCTTCCACCGTTTCATCCCCTTTTTTGTGTCGGCAACACATTCATGCAGCAAGCCGACAAATGTAATGGTGGTGCATTTTGCAGTGTGGGTTTCTGTAATCCTGAGAAGACATGGGTCAAACAACCACCTTAAAAAAAAACTTTCTCTCCACCCTGTACTTCTCCCTGAGGAGAACTTCACATGAAAAAAACCGAACTGAGATCAAATAACAAGTGTGTGTAAGACGTCAAACTGTTCAGGCATTAAAATAAGTTTCGCAACGCTGTGGATAAAGTTGTTGGATAGAGGGGTTTTCTGGGGGCGCACCCCCTCCATGAGTCTCCAAAGCCAAGAAAGAAACATGGGCTTCCTGTTTTTCCAAAGCGATGACTCATGGTCTTCGTGACTGCCAGTGGTGCTTTTAGTAATTACACAACGTCCTTGAGTATGAATTTCATTTTTATGATATAATCCCCCATGTCGAACAACAGCTTTCTTGTTCCTTTGTTGCCAAAGCAACATAAGAAGATGTAGGCTCACGCTCACTGATAAAGCCCATTGGCCGCATTCAGTCAGTCAAAATGTAGAAACAGAAATGATACTCCGTTTGGTCTAGACTGTAGTGAACATGGTGCAATGTGATAGGCTGTATTATATCTACATCCAACAACACCCCTCCCCGAATTATGTGTCTATCCAAGGGAACAGGGACATTTGTTTTTGAATCTGCCACAATAAATCCCAATCGGCCCCTTGTCCTCTATACACTGGACCCGGGTCAAAAAGCTATACACGATGTTCGTAGGTTTCACCTCTATCCCTTCATTGAGTTGTGCCAATAATCAGAATGTTTTTGAAGCTTCCCTCCATCTCAGAGGTTCCCAGAAGTCCTGTTAAGCCGAGTCATTCTGAACCGGGGTGGATGACTGGCTGCAATGATATACGGCCATGCAGTGACTCGGACCAACATGCCTATTTGGTTCTGAACTGGATTAGAGACTTGCACTAGGAGAATAGAAGTGTCACAGAAAAAGCCTTTTTATATGTATTAGATATATATATATATATATATATATTGTATATTATTTTTGGGGGGGGTGGAGTTAATGGATGTAAAGTGTGACAATACAGTGTATTTCACAACCACAGTATTTCACAGCCTCCCGATAAGATCGGCTTTAATGCGGATTGACAACGTTTTGAGCAGAACGTTCAGTCAAGAAGTTCCAAAATGAGACAATATTATGATCGATAGTGTGACCCACGATTTGGGAACGGGTTGTTATTAAGAACATAATTGTGTAGATGTACGCAATCATGTTCCTGTAATGATACACGTCAGTGGGATTAAGTGCAAGAATGCTTTGTGAAGAGATTAGGATTCGATTTCCAGTTTCTATTTTACCCTCAGAGCTTTTGATTCAGTTCACTGTGGCCATATTTCTTCTTTCTATATATCCAATCCACGCCAAATCATGAATTTTTCCCTCCAAGGGTTAGAATT
This sequence comes from Novumbra hubbsi, assembly GCA_016801125.1. Lineage (NCBI taxonomy): Eukaryota > Metazoa > Chordata > Actinopteri > Esociformes > Umbridae > Novumbra > Novumbra hubbsi. Next base: position 21,604 of record JACXGK010007777.1, read on the forward strand.
GAAGCTGTATTTACCTCAAATGCATGTAAACTCAGACAAAGTTGGTACTGTTTACTCAAAGTGATCCCCAAAAGCACCCTAGATCCCGTACAGTGACAATGATGTAACTACAGTATGTTGCTTTTGCTGAAGCTCTACTGAGCAAAACTCGCTAAGTTCATACCTGGCGCAAAACAATATTATTTTGGGATGATAGCACTGATATTAAAAAGCTAGATGAACAGCTCTCTTATCAGAGAGCTTATCATTAAACACAAACGCACAACTGCATACAAACCCACACACACACACAAAAACTGACGTGAAAATAGTGTAACATTCTCCCTTGTTAAAAGAATGCGTGAGAGTTTTGGTGCTAACATTTATGCAATCTGAAACTATTTCCCGTGGCGATCAAGTTTCAAGCCTCAGGTTTCAAGCCTCAACAGTGAAATAAAAATTGTGAATAAAGTAATTTTCTTCCAAACTGAGCAGAGTGCAAAGGACAGTATGTGCAGTTTTCAATGTATCAGGAGGGTGAGTGGATATGTTCACATTTTGCACTAGTAGTCGTGACAGAATCTCAGTGTAAATGAGTAGTGAGGCGTCTTGCAGCAGTTATTCAGCTTGTGTGTGGCAAGAATGTTTTATATGTGTATGCGCGTATGTGTGGTATATGCTGTTTACAAATCTAATGGCTTGCAAAAAAAGCTGTCTATCTGCTATTTGATATGGGATCTGCTTTGTTTTGCTGACAATACCAGTATCGTCACCGCCTCCCTGTGCCTGACTCATCATCGTCTGTTGTCGGGCCGTCTACCGTGGGGCTGTGGATGAAGCATGGGGGACAACACACTGCCGGGAGCCAGTCCTCACGGCCTGACGTCTCCGGCCACAGGGTCCAATATCCGTGGCACAGCATGTGGTTCAGGCCAGTTGCTCTGAGCTTGCAACCTGGTTTCTCAGGCCCGGGACAGGCCTTGGAGACATGTACAACCTGGTTTCTCAACCCCGGGACAGGCCTTGGAGACACGTACAACCTGGTTTCTCAGCCCGGGACAGGGCTTGGAGACACGTACAACCTGGTTTCTCAGCCCCGGGACAGGGCTTGGAGACACGTACAACCTGGTTTCTCAGCCCCGGGACAGGCCTTGGAGACACGTACAACCTGGTTTTGGACACTGAAGACGAGACCAGTGATGATCGGGGCCAGTGACTTGGTGAGTCTTTGCTCCATTGACAGCGTACCTCACGTCAACCAATGATATCGCGGTCGCCGGCACGTCTGGGGCAGCAAGTACAATGTGTTGAACTCATCTGAGGGGGAGGGACTTCATGGTGATAGGGTGTAATCCGTGCCACATGCATTGCGAGTTATCTGAATCCTATTTTAGTTGGAGCCAGTATTGTCATGGTAGGGCTCATTGTCTCTGTGCTGCGACTCACATCAGGCTTTGGTTAGACGCTACAGTACCAGCTTTAAGCAGGATTAGGATGGGGGGTATAACATGGAATGATATTCTTCCGGAATTTGCTGTAAACTGTCTTACTGTTGTCTAGTATACGGATGTAAACAACAGTACAGAAAGCAACTGAACTTTCGCAGCAGATGATGTTATTTCAGTTCGAGAAACTCAGAAATTCAAGAAATCTTTTGACTTTGGTAAATCTGCATCCAGAGCCGTCGACACCAACATCACCCCATTGCTCTTACCGAAGCAGTCAAGCAATCTAGCCATTATCTTGTATGGTGGCATTCCTCAAGCAATGTTTTAGTATAAAACTAGGCACATGTGATTGGAGCCTCTCTCTGAGTTTACAAAGCTTGTTCTTCAATGATTGCACATTTGCCAACAAGAAACTTGGAAGAGGGAGCCAGATAGCTAGTCTTTTCAGCCTTCCTTGGAGTCCTCTTTCCTACCTCTCCTCTGGCAATGTCAATGTCTTTTAGATACGGTCTCCAGTAACAAGTAAGCTTGCTTGTAATCTTGCCAAATAGGGGTTGAGGCACTGACTGTATTGATCTAGTTCAGGTAGGCAGAGTGATTAATGTGTAAAGTGTTCATTGATTGAGTGTTCATTGGTTTATTCACGTCCTAACATTATAAAAAATTCAGAGGTAGTTTGGCATGTGTTTAGTCATCATTACACTTACCTCAGAGAGACAAGGAGGTTTGTAAGACAGTGGAGGCACAGATTGATTACTTAGCGAAGAAAAACAGATTCTTTGTTAAAAGTATCATGTCCTGTTAAGTTCACTCACCTGTGTTCCTGCCCACTCTCCTGGCTTAATTACAGACACCTGTGTGTTGTCATTACCCTCAGCTGTGTTCCTGAACATCGCCCCTATTTAGTTACAGACATATGTGTGTTGTCATTACCCTCAGCTGTGTTCCTGAACATCGCCCCTATTTAGTTACAGACATATGTGTGTTGTCATTACCCTCAGCTGTGTTCCTGCCCACTCTCCTGGCTTGATTACAGACACCTGTGTGTTGTCATTACCCTCAGCTGTGTTCCTGAACATCGCTACTATTTAGTTACAGACATATGTGTGTTGTCATTACCCTCAGCTGTGTTCCTGCCCACTCTCCTGGCTTAATTACAGACACCTGTGTGTTGTCATTACCCTCAGCTGTGTTCCTGAACATCGCCCCTATTTAGTTACAGACATATGTGTGTTGTCATTACCCTCAGCTGTGTTCCTG
>JACXGK010007778.1:0-18119 GCA_016801125.1 Novumbra hubbsi
CTCTCCACCGGTCTATCATGTGTCTTGGTATGCTCTCCACCAGTCTATCATGTGTCTTGGCACGCTATCCACCGGTCTATCATGTGTCTTGGCACGCTATCCACCGGTCTATCATGTGTTTTGGCACGCTATCCACCGGTCTATCATGTGTCTTGACATGCACTCCACCATTAAAACCAGGAGGGCTTGGGACAAGGTCTTCTGGGCCTGGTACTCCACAGGTGTAGGCCGAGACTTCACGTCCTTCTAAGTTGAACCGCAACAAGAGACAAGGACAGTTGTTAAAGAGTGCATTCCTTAGAGTTAAGGATGCTCTCCACCAGTCTATCATGTGTCTTGGCATGTTCTCCACCAGTCTATCATGTGTCTTGGCATGCTCTCCACCAGTCTATCATGTGTCTTGGTATGCTCTCCACCAGTCTATCATGTGTCTTGGCATGTTCTCGACCAGTCTATCATGTGTCTTGGCATGCTCTCCACTAATCGTTCACATTGATGTTGGGTAACTTTATGCTACCCCTTATGACCATGACAAGGTCTTGATCAGGTGGTCCTCCATCCACGCCTTGATGGACCTGGCTGTGTATCATGGAGCATTGTCATGCTGGACAAAACAATCCTCAGAGTTGGGGGACATTGTCAGAACAGTTCGAAGCTAGTTTTGTTCCAGGACCACCTTGTACGTGGCTTGATTAATGTGTCCTTCACAAAGACAAATCGTCCCGATTCCAGCCTTGCCTAAGCACTGCCAGATCATCACCGATCCTTTCACAGTGGGTGCAAGACACTATGGCTTGTAGACCTCTCCAGGCCTTCAACACGACCAGGTGATGGGCAAAGCTGAAAATTGGACTCATCATCCTGTCCTCTACGGACCAATCCTTATGGTCTTTTGCTTCTTTGATAGAAGGCTTTTTTTCAAGCATTGCAACTTGCCCCTAGTTTCAAACCGTCCTCCACTTCAACCCAGCTGCCGTTTGCCATTTTGTTTGTAGGTCAATTGATGTTATTCTACGGATGTTGAGTGACATTAGAATGAGTTGGTGACGTCCCAGTTAGTGGAGGGTTGTCGCCCCCTGCTAGTCTGTAGCTTTGTTGTCCCCAAGGTCAAGCACTTTGTTCTTATGAAATAAAAAATGTTAAGGATGGCTGCAATCCGACACTCACTGTATCCCTCTGCCAGTAAAGCCTCAATTGAACCCTTCTTTTGAGGAGTGCCTGTTTTGGAATTCAACCGATACTGTAATGGAATGGTTGCTATGCATGCTGATTTCAGAATAAATTGCAATGATCTACATTTTTTCCAGAGCTGCCTATATATTCATGACCACTTTGTAAAAACACAAATTATGACACTGGTAATGGGATACCTTTTTCCAAAATGTGGATGGTTGAAGTGTGTCAATTTAGAAGTGTTTTTATATTGTGCACAATTACCCCAACAATACTCACCATTCTGTAATGGAAGCAAACAGGTTTGAGATGGAGCTAAATTACCTTTAAGGTTGGCATGAATTAATTGGTTTCTTAGTTGTTGGAACGCCAAGGGAAGTGTATTTTTTTTAATAATACTCCTGATCTAAAAGTGGCTCTTGTAGTGCTCCATTGTCATTTTAAAAGCGTAATAGAACCTAGTGGTATCCCTTTACGCACTTCAAGAAATGCAGATTTGACCATTTCATTGACTATATCCTGAGTTTTATGACAACAATAATCGTAGAACGATAAGCAGACACCAGCAAATAGGCCTAACGACATCATCTTGCTAATTCTTATTAATCATGATAAATTGCATCAAAGGCCTTTAAAAGATTTAAATACAAGGCACCGGAATTAAACATATCATGCAAAGTTTGGATAGTATCAGTTAGGTTTGTGGTTTTAGTCACAGTACACTGTTACACTAAATGTTAATAAATGCATCATATACAATGTCAGTTAAAGACAGGGTCTTGCGATTAATGTAGTAATGTTTTTGACCTCAATTTGGACCGGATGTCTAATATGTTGTTTGTATTTGCAGAATTAATATGTACAATCACCATCATACATCATGAAATTCCAAGTTTGAAAGCAAATGATTTGATGCCATGGTACACAAATTATCACGGGCATAGGTCACTGTTTCCTGGGTCCGTTTTTGACAGTTCCACTTTTCTTCTAGGATCTTAGATAGAAAAGTTAATTTAGAAAATAAATATCACAAATAAATCTTGATATAGAACAGCTTTATAAGCCAGAAATGCATTATAATATACTTGTTTAGCATCACTACAGTAATCAATCTGCTTATTGCAGATCATGGTCCCGACATCAGTCTATAAGCATATTCTCCATCAGTCTATATGCATATTCTCCATCAGTCTATAGGCATATTCTCCATCAGTCTATATGCAAATTCTCCATCAGTCTATAGGCATATTCTCCATCAGTCTATAGGCATATTCTCCATCAGTCTATAGGCATATTCTCCATCAGTCTATAGGCATATTCTCCATCAGTCTATTGGCATTCTCCATAGGACTTTTGGTTGCTAGTATCTATGTGCACAACTTGAAAGTGTTGCATTCTGGTTCTACAGCCTAAAATTGAGGCAAGGAGTTTCCCTGGTCAGGTCACATGGTCTGCAAAAAATCTCTCACCATGAAATGACACATTATTAAAATACAAGGATTTGCCTGAACAATGATCTGCACAGCATCACTGATCTACAAATCATTTTGAATCCTGATTGACTGCCTTGTGCATTCCAACCCTCATAAATGTGCTTTGAGATTGAATGAAAGTGGTGTGATTTCCCCCTCCCAGCCATCACAGACGAAACGCTGAGCTTTGTGGGCCGCAGTCGCCGCCTCCTGGTGGTTCTCAGCCCGGGCTATGGCCTCCAGGGGACCCAGGCCCTGCTGGAGCTCAAGGCAGGGCTGGACAGCATGGCCTGGGGTGGGCATCTCCGGGTCATCCTGGTCCAGTACAAACCCCTGGGAAGGGAAGACTGGGTGCATGAGCTGAGGCGAGCAAGGGTGGCCCTTGTATTAGTCCGTTGGCAAGGGGAGAAATCCAGCAGTTTGTCCTCTAGGTTCTGGAAGCGACTCCAAGTTGAGCTGCCTGTCAGAAAGGTTAACGACTCGCTAGCAAACCAGAATAGTAATGCTGTAATACTGCGGAATATAGCTATAGACAGGGACGGCGAAGACAATACAATTATGCAGAAACATCTTCTACAGAGATTACAGAGTGGCAAAACGTATGCGTGAAACACTGTTATTTCACTTCATTCACCCATTGGTTTTTGTATCAATATTTCGTATTCTGAATGCATAGTTTTCATTAGTCATTTTATTTCATTATGTTTTCATTGGAGTTAGTAAGCATATGAACCATTTTAGGAAGGGGATATTGATACGTTTTTACATTTGCTTTATCATTTAATACAAAAATATATATTTATAAAAAAATGTAATATATATAAATGTATGTAACTTCTCCAAAAATTAAGGGCACATGTAATAATTACTGTATGAAGTATATTAAACTTCGGAATATCAATCTGTCTAATTAGAAAGAATAAGTTATTATATTTTGGAGCAGTGGGTAGACCTCCGTTTTCTTCAAAGAGCACATGTAACAGCATTAGAGTCAGGAGACACGTGGTGAACGTTGTGCTGTCTGCAACTTCATCCTGCTTGACCGGTTTGGCGGAGGGTCAGTGATGGGGAGGCCTGTCCTTAGAGTCCCTCACAGCCCTCCTTGATTTTCGGTGGTTATTAGATTTCAGCCGTAAATCGGTTTTGGTTTCCAATGATCGTTGTTAGGTTTGTTAGGTCATTTTGTTCTCAACGAATTGCACAATGTACAGTGAAGATTTTAAAAATATTTTGTTAATCGAGACCCAGTGTGATTTAAGTGTTCCCTTAATTGTTTTTAAGCTGTGTGTAAACATGCCCTACTGTTCAAAAGTGGGGTCCCTGTAATGTATTTGTTAAAGAAATGTTTTTTATTTGTTAAAGAACATTTCTTTAACAAGGACCCATTTAAGGTTCATTAAAATCATATCAAATTTGATCAGAGATACAGTGTAGACATAATTTGTTTTGTAAATTACTGTTATTGCTGGAAACAGATTTCTTTATGGAATATCTATATAGGTGTACCAAGGCCCATTATCAGCAACCATCAGTCCTTTGTTCCAGTGGCAGGTTGCTTGTTTTTCATTTAAAAAGGCTAGTGGTCTGTCAAACTCTTATGCATATGTGTTAGCACAGCTGAAAACTGTTGTGCTGAATAATGAAGCAATAAAACTGGCCTTAAGACAAGTTCAGTATCTGGACTATCACCAATTGTGGGTTCAGTTACAGGTTTCAAATGGCCAGAAACAAATACCTTTTCCCTGAAACTGAAGAAAAAGGAAGGCAATTCCATGCAGGAAATTGGAAAGTAACTGAAGATCTTATACAACGCTCCCTTCACAGGAATGAAAGTTAGCTGAGAACTTGCATCATCAATTAGAGTTAATTGCTTTGTTCAGTGACAGACACCTTGCCAATTTCTGATTTATTCTGGACACTTTGGTTACTGGTCTGATACTCTTGGCTACCCGTTGACTCTTGAATTGGGCGATACAGGATAGGTGCATGGCCAATGTTGGTGAGTTAGGTTGGCCAGTGCTGGTGTTTATGTTTAGTTTATTTATTTTTAATGTTATCATTCATTCTTTTGGTTTTGCATTCTATTGAATATTATTTTATGAGTTTACTTTTATGTTTTATAGTTGTTTATTGTGTAAATGCATTTGTTTTCTAAATTAATAATCATTGATACATGTCATTTCATAAATTCCAATTTTCATAGTCATTGTATGCATGTAGTATATTCAGTATTATTACCTTCTCTGAATCCCACTGCCCATTACACTGGTCCATGTGTCCCAACACAAACACACACAAAGAAAGACAAAGAAAGGATAAGCATAAGAACGTAAAGGTAGGGCTGGGAAAGCAGGGGACAATGAATGAGTAAAATGCAACAACATATTATGTAGTGATGGCATTGCTGTGCCTGTATAAGTCTACTGGGACTCATCATGGAGACGAACATGCAGCAGGCCAGGCCAGGAACAAACACTAGCCCAAGGTGATCAGGGATTGGGAGTCAACAGTAGTGTGCTGGTTTGGGCCAGTCTAACTACTAAGGATATAATCTCAAACGCACGTCTTCCCCTAGAGATGTACATGAGCGTTGGTAAGAGTTTTGGAGACTTAAAGAAGTTCAGGGTTTCTCTTTAACATAAGGGGTCACCTAAATTGACAGAAATATTGTCTCCAAATTACCCTACTGTACTGAAACTATTTAGCTTTTTGGCTAAAATTAAGCATTGGTGTGGTTTCATGAGAAATTGATACAGTATACAGTGGTGCAAAAACAGATTTAGTCAGCCACCAATTGTGCAAGTTCTCCCACTGAAAAAGATGAGAGAGGCTTGTAATTTTCCAAAAAATCCAGAAAATCACATTGTAGGATTTTTTATGAATTTAATTGCACATTATGGTGGAAAATAAGTATTTGGTAAATAACAAAAGTTTATCTCAATACTTTGTTGTATACCCTTTGTTGACAATGACAGAGGTCAAACGTTTTCTGTAAGCCGTCACAAGGTTGTCACACACTGTTGCTGGTATTTTGGCCCATTCCTCCATGCAGATCTCCTTTAGAGCAGTGATGTTTTGTGGCTGTTGCTGGGCAACACGGATTTTCAACTCCCTCCAAAGATTTTCTATGGGGTTGAGATCTGGAGACTGGCTAGGCCACTCCAGGACCCTGAAATGCTACTTACGAAGTCACTCCTTCGTTGCCCGGGCGGTGTGTTTGGGATCATTGTCATGCTGAATGACCCAGCCACGTTTCATCTTCAATGCCCTAGCTGATGGAAGGAGGTTTTCACTCAAAATCTCACGATACATGGCCCCATTCATTCTGTCCTTTACACGGATCAGTCGTCCTAGTCTCTTTGCAGAAAAACAGCCCCAAAGCATGATGTTTCCACCCCCATGCTTCATAGTAGCTATGGTGTTCTTTGGATGCAACTCAGCATTCGTTGTCCTCCAAACATGACGAGTTGAGTTTTTACCAAAAAGTTATATTTTGGTTTCATCTGACCATATGACATTCTCCCAATCTTCTTCTGGATCATCCAAATGCTCTCTAGCGAACTTCAGACGGGCCTGGACATATACTGGCTTCAGCAGGGAGACACGTCTGGCACTGCAGGATTTGAGTCCCTGGGGGCGTAGTGTGTTACTGATGGTAGGCTTTGTTACTTTGGTCCCAGCTCTCTGCAGGTCATTTACTAGGTCCCCCTGTGTGGTTCTGGGATTTTTGCTCACCGTTCTTGTGATCAGTTTGTCCCCACGGGGTGAGATCTTGCGTGAAGCCCCAGTTCGAGGGAGATTATCAGTGGTCTTGTATGTCTTCCATTTCCTAATAATTGCTCCCACAGTTGATTTCTTCACACCAAGCTGCTTACCTATTGCAGATTCAGTCTTCCCAGCCTGGTGCAGGTCTACAATTGTTTCTGGTGTCCTTTGACAGCTCTTTGGTCTTGGCCATAGTGGAGTTTGGAGTGTGACTGTTTGAGGTTGTGGACAGGTGTCTTTTATACTGATAACAAGTTTAAACAGGTTCCATTAATACAGGTAACGAGTGGAGGACAGAGGAGCCTCTTAAAGGAGAAGTTACAGGTCTGTGAGAGCCAGAAATCTTGCTTGTTTGTAGGTGACCAAATACTTATTTTCCACCATAATTTGCAAATTCATTCATTAAAAATCCTACAATGTGATTTTCGGGATTTTTTTTCTCATTTTGTCTGTCATAGTTGAAGTGTACCTGTGAGGAAAATTACAGGCCTCTCTCATCTTTTTCAGTGGGAGAACTTGCACAATTGGTGGCTGACTAAATACTTTTTTGCCCCACTGTATTAGCATTTGCGGCCAACAATTTGACAAACATATATCTTTTACACGCAGTTCTGACAAAATATGGTGTCATGGCTCTTTCCTGGAGGTTTCCTAAGGTGAGTCTCTCCCATAGATGTGTCCGAGGCTGTTCTTAGGTGTATGCAGTCAAGCCGCCGGCTCCTCGTGGTCCTGAGTCCAGACTACCTGACAGAGAAGAGTGTCAGTCTGCTGGAGTGTCGCCTGGGCCTCTATCTGCAGCTTACCAGCCACACCCGCATTGTTACGGTCCGGTTCCGCCCTCTCTTGAGACTAGCCTCCTGCACTGAAGCCTTGCAGTTACGACACTGTACCACCACCATTACCTGGAGGGGTCACCCGTCGGAGCCGCCAGCCTCTCGCTTCTGGAAGCGCCTGCGCCTGGCCTTGCCTTTGAGGCCGCTGGCCCTGGGTAGGAGGCTTATTGACAGTACCTCATCCCACTCTGACCTGTCCACCTCGTTGGGCCTGCTGCACCAGGGGCGAGATACTGCCAAGTCACAAAGGCAATGGATGAGGGAAGGGAAGGCTGCTTCAGGCATCAGAGGCAAGGGGCCCCAGTGGAAGATACAGAGGATACAGGAGGCATGCGGTCGAGGAGAGATGCCTAAACCTAAAGAGGCAGGTCAGGGTAGGTACTGTGTGAGTTTCAGAGGGCCAAACGGGGTCTTGAGTAGAGCGGATGAACTCATGGTGAAAACCCAGCTCCGTCATCAACTCATAAGGGACAGTAACAGACCTGAGACCCAACCAGGACTTAACCCAAATAGTACAGAGACCCAACTAGGACTTCACCCAACCAGCACAGGGACCCAACAAAGACATCATTCAAAGAGTACCGAGTACCAACTAGGAATTCATTTAGACTACACAGAGACCCAACTAGGACTTGACCCACCAAGGACGGAGACCAAAGAAGGACTTCAGACTAAAATAGCAAAGGTCCAACCAGAGCTACATCAAAACAGAACGGAGAACCAACCAGAGCTGCATTCAGACAGAACAGAGACCCAACCAGAGCTACATCAAAACAGAACGGAGAACCAACCAGAGCTGCATTCAGACAGAACAGAGACCCAAGCAAAGCTACATCAAAACAGAACGGAGAACCAACCAGAGCTGCATTCAGACAGAACAGAGACCCAACCAGAGCTACATCAAAACAGAACAGAGACCCAACCAGAGCTGCATTCAGACAGAACAGAGACCCAACCAGAGCTACATCAAAACAGAACAGAGAACCAACCAGAGCTGCATTCAGACAGAACAGAGACCCAAGCAGAGCTACATCAAAACCAAACAGACACCCAACCAGGACTTGACATTAGCACAGAGACTGAACGAAGACGTCCAAGCCGAGCAGAGGCCCAGCCAGTATTACATCAAAATGGAACTGAAACCCTACCAGGACTTAGTCTAAGTAGTGCGGACACCCAAGTAGGACTTCACTCTAACAGTGCTGAGCAACAACATCCTTCCCCAAGTAATCAACAGGAGTCTGAAAACTGCTTGTAAAACAGTTTGCATTAACAGAAACGATAACAGGCTTTGCCTTGCACTGTAGAACACTAGTTAGACATTTGCAATCTACAATTGCTGGCTAAAGGACATGTCATAGAAAAAGCTGAGGTGATGCCTATGTTGGTGGAGATATGTAGAAAAGTATTTTTTTATCAAGATGACATGCAAAACATTTCACATCTATAACCCTGTTTCCAAAAAAAGTTTTGTTGCTGTGTAAAATGCAAAGAAGAACAGAATATTTGTTCAACCGTATATTCCATACAAAACAAGTCAAAGACAACATATGAAATGTTGAAACATTTCATTGTTTCTTGGAAAATAGATTCTCACTTGCAATTTTGTACCAGCAACACATTTCAAAACAGCTTTGACAGCTTGATTTGTAATGCAAAAAAAACTACTTGGTGGAATCTCACACAACTAATTAGGTCAGTAAAATTATTGGGTATAAAATGCTCATTTACCCAGAGGATGGGCCTGTCAGACAAGATAATGTAGTCTACGGTACAAAACATCAGTAAAATATTCAGAGAAGGGAAGCAATATTGGATGGAATAAAATCAGGCAGTTCTGTAGTGGAAATCACTGCATGGCTCAGGAACATTTCCCAAAATCAATTGTCTATGAACACATTACGTTGCATCATCCATAAATGCAAGTTAAAACTTTACCATGCAAAAAGGAAACCATACATAAACAACATCTGGTAACTTCTTCTCTGGGCCCAAGCTCATTTAACATGGACTGAGGCAAAATGGAAAACAATCCTGTGATCTGATGCATTTACATTTCAGATTAATTCTAGGAAACATGGACGATGCGTCCTCCGGACTGAAGAGGAGGAACCATCCATCTTATTATAAGCGCACAGTGCGAAGGTCAACATCTGTGATGTATGGGGGTGCACAAGTGCATGGGTCACTTCTGTGAAGGCACCATCAATGCTGAACAATATATATATATAGGTTTTTGGGGCAGCATATGCTGCCATCCTGACATGTCTTTTTCAGGGAAGGCCTTGCTTATTTCATGAGGACAATGCCAAACCACATTCTGCAAGTATTCCAACAGCATGGCTTTGTAGTAAATCAGTCTCAATGCTAAACTGGTCAGCTTGCAATCCAAACCTGTCACCAATTGAAAACATTTGGCGTGTTATGAAATTACAAATACTGCAAAGGAGACAAACTGTAGGGCAGCTGCACTCCTATATCAAGCCACAATGGGCCAACATTCTACTTTCAAAACTACAGCAGCAACCACACAGTGGTAAAAATTACCCTGTTCCAATTTTATTCAAACATGTTGCTGGCATCAACTCCTAAATGGGCATGTATTTTTCTAAAAACAATTTTATATGTTGTCTTTTTTCATTTGATGATTTAAACATTCTGCATTCTGTTTTATTTGTATTTTTTACATAGTGTCACAACTTTTTTGGAAACAGGGTTGTAATATAAAATCCTGGTTTTCGTTATGATCTATGGTTTTGATGCTGTAGTATCCTAAAGACCATCTCAGCCTGGGAACCAATAAGAGTCCCCGGGGCGGGACCTCATATGGATTATGAAATGATCACAGATCTATTTTGTTCACCAGGGAAATAAAGGAGGCCGATAAACATACAGTTGCTTTGTACCTATTCAAACAAATGCCTCTAGGTGGCAGTATGCACCCATTCACTTTGCCAACTCAGCAGTATTAGAAGAAAATAATTTAGTATGTCATAATAATTAGTAAAGGGCCTTAATGGAGCTGCTTATGCTCTTTCGGATCTCCTTATGAGAGACAAATTATATCATGTAGTTTGTACCTGATTTTTACCTATACGAGACAGCCTGTGATTTCATCCTATTCACTGGCCTGACGTGGTTTGTTTTCCTCGTATGTGTGTGTGTGTGTGCACGGGCAAACGCATGCATATTTGTGTGTTTATGGGTGTTGCTGTGTGGGTGGGGGATTAGTAGTCAGACAGGCTTCTGGGACAATGAGCCCATAAATGATTAGAGGTTATTGGATCTGAATGAATGACAGATACTAGTCCAAGCAAACTGCTCTTTGCTGGGTGTGTCAAGATGATTATAATATATTGTCTACCCACGTTACATCTTTGGTGGTCTTTTGAGCTTGGTTTATGTTTCTACTGTTACATACAATTTATTTTCAGAAACCCATACTGCTCTACCAAAATAGATGAGAACTGGGTTATGATGTGAAACATATACATTTACAGTCCCACTGAAAATACAATTCAAAAATTGTGTATAGAATTCAACAGGAACCATGACCTTGTCTCCATGTCAGCAAAAGGCTTTGACTTGAAATGAATGTGTTGTATTGAATAAGGGTTGCATAATAAAGCTCATTCAAAATGCTGATCAGCATTGTTCTGGGTGGGAGGGTCTTTGACAACATTCTTTAAATGGGTGCTGTTGGTGAAGGTGCTCAGTTCATTCCAGGAAACACATATTAAAGAGAATGTAGGCTCACGTATAAACACAGAGTGTTTAGTTACTGCAATTTTCTTATAACATATGACTCTATTCCTAACCAGTCTAATCGTGTTGACATGAAAACATTGAATTCACCTCTGGTGTCTTCAGCAATCACCAACCAGAACGGCACAAGAAAACCACAGCAGTTGATAACAGAGCTATGTAAAACAACCCAAAACATTTAAGCTACCAGCATTGTTGACAGGCTTCAGTGCTGCCACAGTCAGGATAAATTTAGAAGTATTGCCTACACAGAGATAATGCTGTACTCCCTATGGAACAAAATGTAGGATTCCTGACATGAATTTTGGACCATTTTCAATATATCTTTGTACCGATTTTGACTGCTCTTAATGACTGTTTCTGCACAAGAGCATGTAGAATTTCCATCTCCTTCGGTTAATTGCATTGAGGTACCTTTCTTTTAAAACTCAAGTCTTGACATGTCTCTAAGTTGATGAGAGTGTGTTTTATGCTTACCCTTAGCTGATGCCTATCTGACAACAGGAAACTCTGTGCACAAGACACAGTTAATTAGCTACTTTGCTCCTTACTTTGCTATTGTATTTTTCTAATATTGCCTTACTTTTGACACAACTGCCTTACTTTTGACGTGGTAGTTTCAAAACATTCCACAGTGTTATCTCGACTGAATGTCCCTGGATGAACATACTTATTGAACATTGAGAGATGCAGTCAAGAGTATTTAGCTAAGTCTACAGAAAAGCCTAAGTTGACGTTAACATCTTCCAACTGTAACAATGGACTGGTTGGACTGTTTGTCAGGTATAATTATGTGGGGTAACACCTTATGTGAAAACATAATACATCTTAAGGTGAGAAACAGCCTTTTCAAATCATATGACATACAATAGCAAGCCAGTCAACGAACTGGTAATCGTTAAAAAAATTATATTTTTAAAAAAATTGTGTTATCGGACCAAAAATAAACATTTCATACTGAGTTGTGATTTTTTTGTGAGGTAATCTAAAATCAGAATAGAAATACTTGAATGAATATATGACAGCTTGGACAGCTTGTTTTGAATACAAACATCTCTTTTCAGAAAGAGAAATATCCCAATATCTGTCACGCTTCAGGTTAGACAGGACCCAAGGTGCAGAGCGAGTGAATAGATACATCCTTGGCATCAACACCAGCATGGGCCATTTCTCCTACTCAACAGTCAGTGGAGAGTACCGATAAATCCAACCTGGGACATGCCCTTCAATGTTAACGAGTGTCCACCGATAAAGACATTAGGATACATTGCATCTGTTACCCTGTACCCATCATTACCTTCTCCTGCCTTCCCACCCCCATGATTATTCAGCACAGTGTATACCAGTAATACACTTTTATATTAAGTGCGATAAATACAGTTTTTAAAACAACAGGCATACAATTATACAACAAACATTCAAAGGTCTAAACAAATTCAGAGAGAACATGTGTGTTTGTTCTTATACAGCAATGCAACAATATAACAACCTCTGAAGTACAGTATGCAAACAACTTACATATAACAAAAATACATGTCAATCAATCAAATGTATTTATAAAGCCCTTTTTACATCAGCAGTTGTCACAAAGTGCTTTTACAAAACACCCAGCCTGAAAATCCAAAGAACAAGCAACAACAGTGTTTAAGTAAAGTGGGAATAACTCCCAAATGGAGAAGCCTAGAGAGGAACCAGGATCAGAGGGTTGACCAGACCTCTCCTGGTGATGTTGAAAAAGTACTAATTAATCAATTCACATGGGCTGTGTCCAGAGTTTAAAAAGTGTAATCTAAGTCAGAAGCATTACCAGATAGGCAGGACAGGGGAAGGGTGGGTTGGGAGGGGGGTGAGTAGAGTGGCTGCTGGAATCACCAGGTATCTTCTTGATTTGAAAAGGTCTTTCCAGCCTGGTACTTTGGATGTGTGGGCCAAGATCTCATGTCCTTGTAAGTTGAAATGAAACAGGAGAGAAGGAAGAATTTGAATGTGCATTCTTTAGATTTACAAGGATTTTCAATGTAGAAAGAATACTGGCACAATAATTTAGCAGCATGAAACCTTGTGTCTGAGACAGGGGGGTCCAGTGACACTGTGGCCCTATCCAAGGGAGGCCCCGGACACGTCCCAACAGGCAAGAAATCAATCCACCCACATTGCCAGGCACCAGCCAAAGGGACATCGACCCTCCGCAACCAGCCTGAATGAGGGCAGAGTATTGCCAGCAGAGTTCACTACAATTGCTTGAGGGGAGCAATGGAGAGAAAACAGCAAGCCAATGACTCCACCCATGAATGACATTAGATAGAGGCCATCCCAGTGGAGATAAGAGCCCACCTGGCAAGACCAGCAAGGGTGGACAGTATCAAAAATTTCTGTTGACCTTCGTACCCCTGGGCCAGGCTACACTAATCATAGATCAGTCTTAGTAGACACTTGAAAGTTTGCAATCACATTTCTAACCTTAATTGGCAGATCATTCCACAGTAGCCAAGCTCTATGAGAGAAAGTCTTGCCTCTGGTTGTTAGAAATTCTAGGTACCATTAGGCCTGCATCTTGCGATCTTGGGTTACGTGTAGGTATATATGGCTGGATCATTTCAGCAAAATATGTAGGGGCAAGTCCATGTACTGCTTTGTAGGCTGACAATAAAACCTTAAAATCAGCCCTAGCCTCAACAGGCAGGCAATGATTACTGTGCCCAAATGTTTTTGTTCTAGTTAATGTTCTAGAAGCCATTATCAGCACTAATTGAAGTTTATTTATTTATTCATCAGGGTAATCGGAGATTGGAGCATTGCAGAAATCAAGTCTAGAGGTAACATAAGCATGTATATGTTCTCTGATCTGTTTTTGATAAAATATTTCTGATTTTAGCAATGATCCGAGGATGAACAAAAGCAGTTCCTGAGAAATATTTTATAAGTTAATCAAAAGAGAGTTCAAGGTTGAGGGTTTCTCACAGTTTTTTGGGATATACATGGTTCAATATATGTATGTGGTTCCAGATGACATCACCTAGAGGCAGCATATATAGTAATAACAGTAATGGTCCTAAAATCAATCCTTGGGGAAAGGTTAAAAAACCTTTATTTTTTGTCGGAGGACATGCCATTTACACATACAAACTGATATCTTAAGATTTAAACTAGACTAGAACGTGTCTGGAACGTGTCTAGAACGTAGCCCAATATGAGTTCCCAATCTCTCCAAAAGAAGGCATTAGCTTCAAAGGCAATAGCGTCAAAATCTGCACTGGGATCAAGAAGCAACTTGTCTGAAGCCATTAGAAGGTCATTTATTAGAGCGCAGTCTCAGTGCTACGATGGGGTCTGAAACCAGACTGGAGCATTTCACGAATGTTATACGCTTCAGAAAGGAATTTAGTTGTTGGGAAACGGAACGTTCAATATTGGCCTATAATTGTTTAGTATTGGTTGATGGATTTTTTCAGTAGAGGCTTTATTGCTGCTATTTTTAGAGAGTTTGGTATGCTTCCCAGGACAGGGAGCAATTGTTTACCTTCAACTTCGGCTGACCTAGCACACGGAGTAGCTCTTTAAGTAGTTTCAGGTCTAGTTGACAATTTGTGGGTTTAGAATTAATTCCTTATTTAGTGTTGAGCGATATTGTACTGTACTTATTGTACTGTACTGTCTGTAACTTTCTTAAGGCTTGTTTGTGTGCTCTAATTTTGTCTGTGTACCAGGGAGCAAGTTTCCTGTTTCTTTTGTTTTTAGCGTTGCAACCCTATCTAATGTATTTTGTAGTATTGAGTTTAGACCCTAGATTAGATCGTTTGCAGATTTATTTACTCAGTCATCAATGAACATATCTGGAAGAATATTAAAAAGTATATTGGTAGTCCAATAATTGATAATACGGCTTGTAAAAGTTATTGTTTTGGGGTGTGTCATATTCCCATCTGGGCAGGCAGGCCTTCTTTTTGCCATCGTTCCCCATTATCCCAAGTCCCCTGGCCGTTAAACACAACACAGACCAGATCCCCGTTACCAGTCTAATCACGTACCTGGTCACTAAGTGTTCCCCCTTTTTCCTGTATCTGTGTGTGTAACTGTCCTGTGTCGTGTGTCTCGGTTTGATTAGCCTATTGTACGTTATTATTGCATAGTTGTGAATTACTGTTCACATTCTTGGGGGTCGTAAATAGAAGGCCTGTTTTGCCACTCCTGCGCTTGGGTTCATCTCCTCTTCACCCTCACAGAATTACGTACACGCTTTAATGGATCAAAGCACGAGCTAGACTGGATTCCTCCATCGCTGATCGAGTCGCCAAACATGGTCCCAGGTAGTCCAGGCCATCAAAAGACTGGAGAAAACTCATGTTCCCAAACGCAGCCTGGGAAATCCCTGGAGTGAGCCATCGCCGTATGGAGGGAGGACTATGAGACCGGAGAAGCCCCAGATCGAGGCTGCACCCGACCCCATGGAACCGGGCACTTCAGGGTCCCATGGGTCCTTGGAGTGTCAAGCGCCTCTGGCAGGGGTGGAGGTGCGGTGGCATGCGCCTCTGGCAGGGGTGGAGGTGTGGTGGCATGCGCCTCTGGCAGGGGTGGAGGTGCGGTGGCATGCGCCTCTGGCAGGGGTGGAGGTGTGGTGGCATGCGCCTTTGGCAGGGGTGGAGGTGCGGTGGCATGCGCCTCTGGCAAGGGTGGAGGGGTGGAGGGGTGGTGGCATGCGCTTCGCGCCCACACCCAGGCGAGGGGAGGATGGGCAGGACACTCCTGTGTCATCCCAGGTAAGGCGACCATTTTTTCCTTGGGAACCCTCTGGTCAACACATGTATATTATTGTCACCTTTCCCCAGATTCCGCTGCTTTCCCGGTGCCCTGCACTAATTGACTCCGGGGGCACCGGGAAATTACATCGACTGCTCATTAGTTCCACTTCCCGTTACACCGCGTCCAGCCACCCATCCCGGTCCGGTCCCTAGACCAAACCACTTTGGGTATTAGAGTTTGGACATTCTGGAAACTCACAAAGTACAGGCTGTGGGGCCTTTAAATAGTAGATTTAGTTAAAAAAAACTATTCATCAACCTGGTTAGCTTTCATGGGTAAAACTTAAAAATAATCAATAATGATGTGTTTAAATAGATATGCTCACTAGTGTAGCCAGGGAAGAAGCCTCATTTAGGATAGTAAATTCATCAGGCTTTAGCCAATTTTCACACCGGTCAATAACATCAAGTTTATGATCAGTGATTAACTAATTTACTGCAATTTCCTTAGAAGCAAGGGATCTTACATTAAGGAGTCCTATTTTAAGATGTGATGTAATAAAGTAGTTTTTATTCATTTGTGTGGTGGAGAAAAGCTTTATCATAATAAGGTTGCTATGGTTTGCACTACCCTGTTTTACTTTTCTCAGTCTGGAACAAGTCTCAATAGGCAACCTATATTATCTGCTCTGGCTATGCTGTCGACAGACTCCACTATGCTAGCAGGCTGTCTACCAGCCTGCAGCCTGACCTGCACCCTATCTCATGGTGAGGCTATAGGAGTGAGACTCCTGTTACTGGATAAAAGAAGAGCGCCACTCCAGCTAGGATTGAGTCGGTCACCAGTCCCTTCTTCCATATTTAAGTATATTTACGTATTTAAGTTCCTCCTGTCTTGCCCGGGGGGAAAAGTACCCAGGTAGGTTGTAGAACAGGGCAACCTACAACCTACAACCTACAACCTACAACCTACAACCTACCTGGGTACTTTTCCCCCGGGCAACCCAGCATATATCTCCCAATTAATTGTATCATCAAAAACCACTACCTGCACCCTGGATTCCCTCCCTGCAACAGCAGGTGGCATATTTCATATAAAAGCAGCATCATAATAATGCCTCATTTTGATGATAATCTAATTAGTGTAACCCTTTTGACTCTTTTGTTATCATTATTAAATGACATTTAATTAACAACTTTCTAAATAAAGCTATTCCTTTTTGCAGTATGAGCGCTTGCTGTTAGCAAGTACAGACTACCGAGTTTTGACAATACAGTGTGGACAAGATAAGGACAAAATGCATGTGTTAAGGCTATAGACAAACAAGGTTAGATTACACACCTCACTCAAAGCCAACTATGTTATTTCCTGCTGTATGTAGTGTGTCTGGAATTGGGTAATCGATGGTGTCGTAAAGAATGGGCCTTTCTGGAGCATCACTGGGATCTGGAATGTTACATATGTGAGACAAACAGAGAGGGTGCCTTCTTTAAAAAGGAGACCAGTCCATCGATATGGTTCTTCTTTAAACTCAATCCACCTCATTCTCAGTTTCTGTGTATGTGTTTCTGTTGCTTTTAGATGAATTAAAATCAGTGTCATAGATGGGAATAGCAAACACATCATCTACTACATGTAGATATGGTAAAACGGTATATTAGCTGTTTAAAGTCCTTATGCACAGTGAGCACAAATCAGTTTGTGTGTATATGTGTGTGTGTGCTTAGTTCAATTGGGCGAAGGGATTCTTTAGTGGTTTGTATGCGGTTACTCATCACAGTCTGAAAGCCATAAAAACACATTAACCATTAAACTGTGAGGAATCCAGGCGTATATTGGAGAATACTACAGATGTGTGCTGTCTGCCCCTGAAGATTTGAATTACACAGCTCAGGAAAGTGTTTTCAAAATTATCTGTTTATTTTTAGTAGATGTTTTCATGATGTGGTCTCATTTGAGGTTGAGTGATAGAGGATCAGAGACTAGAACATTGCATTTGCTGTGATATGTTACAAATCAATTTAATTATGAATTTATGCTTAACATCTGGAGTGCATCTTTAATTGCAGACCCACCCAGTGCTTTTTATCTTTAAGAAGAGTTGTTGTTTAGGTCCTGACTCACAAATAGGTGTGTGTGTGTGTGTGTGCATGTGCTTGTTTGATTGCGCTTGTTCTGATAAATCAGACAAAGTGCAAATCCTCACTAAAATGCTATATACTCTGGATGGTGGTTATTATATTGAAGTTTATGGTTAGAATTGGTGTAAAGATTCTACATGAAAGTTTGGGGTTTTGAGGGTTTGGGTTGATTATGATGATCTAGAGTTTACACTGTGAGTGTGTGCTATTCAAGGGTTAGTGTTGATTAT
>JACXGK010007779.1:0-24326 GCA_016801125.1 Novumbra hubbsi
CACTGACCGTCCCCAGGCCCGTGTGCTGGAACCCGGACAGTGTCACGGCACATCGGTGTCAACGCCTCGGCTCTGATTGGCCCTCTGTGAGACGCCGCAGCGGCTCTGCACACGCCTGGTTTCTTTGGTCGTGTTCCGTCGCAGACTTCCGTGGCGTGGCCAAAGTAACTCGTCTGTCCTCTGTTCCAGCTGACACCTTGGGTAGTTTCATGGCCGACCAGACGTCCTACATGAGCATCTGTGTAGGAGAGGGAGAAGGCCTGGAGCACCTTTCTGTGGATGAGCTCAGGCAGAAGGTCGGCTCTCGCTTAACAGCACACGTTTTTATAATGCAGAACTTTTTATTTTAGTAAATGGCAGTTTTTTCTGGAGTTGATTCACCAGCTCATAGTTGTGAAATAATTCCGTGCATTGGTTAATGTGATGTTTAGGCCACAATGCTAACATTGGGGTCACGGTTGTAGGTCATGGAGCAACAGGACTATATCAGTAGACTGGAGGCTGTGAATGGGGAACTGCAGAAAGGGCTCCAATTGGCCAAGAACCCGGACCTCAACCTATCATCTAGCAGCTCTGGAAAAGAGGTGGGCCCAAATTCCCCTGGCATTGCACTGTAGTTCCTTCTTATTGTACTTGTTTATCTACCATGTTGTGTTAATTTAACCTTTCTCACAGGCCTTAAGGTTAACTTCCTAATGTATTGTTCATGCCTGTCACTTTTCTTTTAGATCTGTAGAAAGTGTCTTGGGTTAAGAGTCCATTTTTAATTCAGAAGTTGTGGTTAAAATCCTAACTTGTTTCAGACGGTAACCGGTGTCTAGTCACTGCTTCTCCTAATCGTTAGTTCTCCTAACCCATTTCTGGTTTTAGTTTGTTTTCCGTCTCATTTCCGAACGCTTTTACCTCAGCAGGACTGTAACCGCTGTCTGTTTTTCCCTCTTAACAGTTGCGTCCCGTCTCTAGTAAACGGCATATCCTCCCTCTGTCCACCCTTCCTATAACCCAGTCCTTGTTCTTTCTTGTGTGTCCCATGAAAACAGTATTTTCTTGACACATTAGACATGTCTCTGTCTCACCATCCTGTTTTTGCTGTGCTGCTGTGTTGTCTTATGGATTCTGTTTCCTCATTGCATTTTTTTTTCCGTTACAAAGCCATGTGTGTCACATACGCCTCCCATCCCATTACTATAGCGTCATCTTCAGAGGACAGGCCACAGTGTTGCCGGCCCGGCCCGAGAGAGTCAGATGGACAGCGGTCATGGACAGGTATCCAGAGGCGACGATAGATGTTTACATTGGAAGTGTGTTTCTGGTCCGTAACACACACACACACACACAGAACTTCTCTCAAATTCATGAACATTTCCCTTTCAGGTGGTTGATGGAATTCTGACTGACGTCAACAAATCGGGTGAGGCTGATGATTCCGAAACCCTGGTGCACGTCCAGGATGAGATGTGCCCTCCCTGGTCTTTCAAAGCCTCCGGGGAGGTCCAGTCTAAGAGCCAGCAGGAGGAGTTGGAGAAGCACAGAAACTTGGAGCAGCTGCAGCGTCTCCTGTCAGAGTGTGGGGCTGTGTCTGTCAACCACCTCAGGTGAGACGCAAATATTCTGACTAGAATGTCTTTGGCAAAGCTGCATTGTATGTGGCTTATTTGACGTAGGGCAGTGGATTCAGACATTTGTGGTTCCATCTCCATTAAATGGAACATTTATAATGCTTGCTCTACTGACCTAGGAGGACTGACCGGTCCTCAAGAGCCCTAAACACACTTGTTGTAGCCCTGGACAAGCACACCCGTTTCTAGTCAATGTGGGCCTGGTCATTATTGACAAGTTGTGCTCAGCAACAGTAAAATGTGTACTGTTGGGGTTACTGGAAGACCAGAGTTTGGTACCACTGGCTGAGGTTACCACTAATAAATCTCACAGTTTACTCATAACGATTATAGAACATTCTGTCCTCTTAGGAGGTGGTGACATGCTTTTTTGACGGGGTAATGTGATTGTGCTTTTCCACCAATAGAGCACGAAGTTCAGTGAATTCAATGTTTTGTGTGTGTTTGTAGGGAGGAACTCCGGAGGCTGAGGTCAGATAACGCCAACCTTCGAGGTCAACTAAAGGAGGAGAAATCTACCGAGTCCAAGGAGAGTGCCGACACCTCGGGTGACAGCGGTGATGGACAGGCCAATCTCTGCAAGACTGTAGAGAGGCTGAAGTCAGAGGCCAAAGGTCACCGCAAGGTCATCAAGCTGCTGAAGGAGCAGTTGGAGAGGACCCAAGCCATTGTGGACGGAGGGTCCGGAACAACGATCGCTGGTGTTCAGGAGAAGGAGAGGCTGGAGGCGGGAACGCACGACGGGGGGAACCTGATTGAAGAATGCCTCCCGAGGCGTGCCAACGGACGCTTACATCGCATCGCAGGAAATGGGGTGTGTATTGTCCCTGAGACCCTGAGATGAGACTGGATTTTAGGGGGAACCTGTACACTTCTTCTAGAGATCAGATTTGAGTTCTGTTCTGCTGTTTGCTTCTGCGTTGCAGGCCGTCCCGTCTCGCCTGCCCGTACCTGTGCGTCGTAACAAAATGGATGCCGGCTCTGGCCGGGAGCCTGTGTACCAGGCCTCTGACTCCTTATCAGAGCCTCCCCAAGGAGATGCACTACAACGGCCGGGCCTGAACGACCTCGGGGACCCCCAGGCTTATTCCGACTCGGACTCCCGCAGTTCCCCCGGAGCCGCCCGGCCCTGCAGCCCAGGGTCAGAGCACGGTGCCGCCACCGAGCCCACCGCCAAGGGCCTGGAGGTGGAGTTCCTCCGAGCTCAGACCCCGACCGACGCCGAGCTCCTGTCCCAGCTGGAGCTTCTCCACCTGGAGTGCCAGGACAAGGAGCAGCTGATAGGCCGTCTAGAGGAGCAGATGACCGGGTGGGATGCGTTGCAGGCGCAGCTGCGGGAGAAGGACCTCCTGAACCGCCGGTATGTCGGAGCCCTGCAGGCCGCTGAGTCCACCATCGCCTACCTCACCGCCTGCAACCTGGACAGGGACAGGCGGGGTGGAGTACCCGCCTCTGTTGTTCCGGAGTCCAACCTCCGCAAAGCCCTGGAGGGTAAAGAGAGACTCATCAACCAGCTGGTGGACTGCCTACGCTTGGTTGAGAAGACGACCGCTTCGTTGGGCGTTCCGTCTTCGTCTTGTGACATCCAGGATGCTCTTTCCGACCCACAGAAGCTGTGCACCAGGCTGGAGGCGGCCCTTCGGCAGGTCACCGCCTCTAATGGGTCCCTGGGGCCTGGGCCTTCTGGTGGGTCCCTGGGGCCTGGTGCAGAGCAGAAGAGCCAGGTTGACTCCCTGCAGGAAGCACTGTGGGAGCAGAGCCGGATTAACGCAGAGCTACAGGAGAGGCTGAGGGCTGCCGAGGAGGCTGTCTCAGCGCGGCAGGACACCGCCAACACTGCCCCCGCAGGCCTGGTGGAAAGCTACAGCTGGCAGCTGGATGGGGATCAGAAGAAGCTTCAGGGAGGAGATGAATCAGCGTCTCAGAGTGGCGGTAGAGCGCATGACAGTAGAAGCAGAATGGCGTCTGATGAGAAGAGCAACCATGAATTTGAGCAGATTCTAACTCAAGCCCGTTGTTTCTCGGAGTGTCTCGGGGCAGCAGAGTTTGCAATAGCCTCGCTCACAGCTAACTGTACCAACACAAGCGCTAGTACCTCCAGCACAACCAGGGCAGCTCAAGTCAATTCAGACTTGCAACAGCAACTAGATAAGCTACATACAGCTCTTCAGGAGAGGGAACAACTAGCCGAGCTGGCCTCCAGTGAACACCCTCACAGGCAGACCACCAGGTCTCCAACCAAACACACAACTTCTGGGGTTGACACCAGAACTGCCGCTCCCCTAGAACTGCACCGTAACATTTGCCTCCTCCGGAAGGCCTTCTCCGACCTACAGGAGGAGGTTTGCCGGGCAAGGGAAGGCCAGCCAGTGGGGCCAGGAGCGTGGGTACCAACCCTCGAGTTCCAGGCCCAGCTAGAGAGCCTGAAGAAGGCTTTGATGGAGAAGAAGAGGGTGTGTAGATGCCTGGAGGAGAAGCTGGCCACGGCCCACTCTGTCCTAGCCTTGCAGAACAAGAACCCCGGTGACGGAGCAGCGCAGAGAGGTGAGGGAACAGTAGCAGAGGGGCACATTTTGATCAAATACACACATTTTGAAACTGCGTTACTTGCTGCTGTTTCATATTTTGGTCCTTTTAGACGGATCTGTTGGCAGTTTTTTTTTTTGTTGTGACATTTGAAATCGGCTTTATTTATAATATATATGTCCGATGTTTTAATGGACTAATAATGAAGATTGTGTGCGATCTGTTGCTGAGCTTGCTGTTCTGTTGTAAAGAAATGTTTGCATAGACCTCTTGCAAGAAGTGCATCTACTGTTACTGCATGACTGTAAGACTTCGAATTACGGTTTTAAGAGCACATAAGGGATTATTTATCATAACGTGTCCCGTTATATTCCCGGCATGACAATGTCAGTGGTTCTGTATAAAATGACTCAAATCAACATTGTGATTTCTGACGATGATGAGCGACTCCATTAAAATGGAGTAATGACGGCATGTAATCTGCATTTGATCATGAGAGCGAGCGAGAGATCCCCAGACGTCTGTGGAGCTTTTCCTCCCTCTTACCCTTGACCGCCTGCGTGTTGCTTGTAGCGCCCCTGGAGCAGGATGACAAGGGTGTGCAGGTGGACCTGCAGGACTTGGGTTACGAAACCAGTGGCAAGAGTGAGCCTGAGGTGGATAGGGAGGAGAGCAGTAGCACAGGTAGAACACAACCACAGTGTCTGGACCACGTCTGGGCAATGTCTGGACCACGTCTAGTCTAGACTTCTGGGCAATGTCTGGACCACGTCTAGTCTGGGCAATGTCTAGTCTAGACGTCTGGGCAATGTCTGGACCACGTCTAGTCTGGGCAATGTCTGTACCACGTCTAGTCTAGACGTCTGGGCAATGTCTAGTCTAGACGTCTGGGCAATGTCTTTCCTATGGAGCATGTCTGTCTGTTAAGTGGACACTAATAATCGTTGGGGTAATGGCATCTTCAGCATGAGGAATGAACACCGATCCTTAACACTGTTTAATTACCGCATTTTCCCCTTCCGGTTTGATGATCCTTTTCCAGTTAAAGTGGCGTCCTCTTTTTGTCTCCTTTGTCTTCACTGACATCAAAAGCGTGTGAGGGCATTTCCTCCGGCCATCCGCCTTATTGATTTTCCCCCAGTCTGCGGTGTCGGGTCATGTAGTGGCGAGAAGGGAGACCAGGAGAGGAAGTACCTTCAGACTGACACTTTAATCAGTGTTACACCCCCTGTTACACCCGCTGTAACGCTGATTAAAAACCCCAATTATGCGTTTTCTGGTCTGTTAATCGCACAGCCTCTCTTGTCTGGTTTAACCCGGGAACTGACCGTGTCACACGGGTGTCTGTAATTCTGTCCTGCATGTGTCCGATGAGTCCTGGGATGACCTGCTCTATGGATCACTAACTCTGACTATTCCTCTATTTCACCCGGTCATCAGCGCAGAAGCTGTCCTCTCTCTGCTTTGCCAATGCGTGTGTTCTCTCTGTCACACTCGCCTGTTAAGCATCTGCACTTCTCCCCTGTTTGATGACGGTTCCTCCTCACAGACGTGCCGCTTGTACCCGGCGCCAGCACCTGTCCGCCGTCCCTGCAGACACGGGACCAGGAAGAGCCCTCATTCTCCTCCACGGAGAACCTGGACATGTCCTCCAGCGCCTCCTACCCCAGCTCCCCTGCGCTCAGCTCCCCGAAGGTTTTCATTTTTCGTGTTTTTCTTATTTTTTTTTTCTACACGTTTGCACTTCTGTCGCCTGGTTGTTTGGTTTGATTTAGTTCTCTTTTTAATCTCTGGCTCTTTCCTTCCTCTCCCACTCAGGTGTGTCTGAGGAGCCCGCAGACGTTCGACTCCTACGGCCTGTCTGAAGACCCCGTCCGGCTCCAGGCCCAGGTGGGGGAGCTGAAGGCCCAGCTGGGGAGTCACCACCAGGAGATCCTCCACCTCCAGATGCTGCTCCGTCGCCGCGCCTCCCTGTCCAGTGAACTGTTGACCGTCACTCCCGACTCCCACATGGCGGCGGAAGCTCCCCCGGGCTCAGAGACGCCCGGGCATGGAGGGAAGGAGGAGAGGAGTCAGGAGGGAGAGCAGGAGGGGTTGAAGGAGAAGATGAATCGTATGAACGTGGAGCTGGAGAAGGAGAGGAACGGGAACAGGAGTATGGCTGAGCAGCTGCAACTGACTCAGCATCGTAGTCGATCAGCCTCGCCTGCTAGGTTGGTGCACAGGAGCGGCCTTTGAAAATGACCAGCTGCTATGCATGGATGTCGTTCTCAATTTCGGATTATTTACCTAAATTAATATTTATTTGGTAATGGTCAGCCGTTTGCAAAATATTTCTCGTGACCTGTAACAAGCTACTATCGTTATCACCAGTAGACTAAACTTGGCGGTTCGGTTCCTGAGAAATAAACGAGTCTCCTCCGGCTTCTGCAGGATTGACTCGTTGGTGCAGTCCCAGGCGAGGGAGCTGTCCCAGCTGCGTCGTCAGATCCAGGAGAGCCGTGGCCTGGGCGCCCTGCAGCGGAGACAGCTTGAGGAGCTGTCCAGGGCCTTCGAGGATCTCATGCAGGCCGCCGACGTGGACTACTGCATGGAAGAGGTGTTCCGTGAGCAGCTGGACAGGAGCCTGGAAGTCCTGGAGAGGCTGGAGGACCGGCTGGAGAAAGGTGAACGCAGCAGACATTTTTTATGTAGAAGTCGATAACGAAATGTAACGTTTAAGAACGTCGTGAGCTATTTTGAGTGCGCTTTGTTAGACCTCTCAAATGTTGTGGTTTGGGCCATCCTTACCCACCGGTCCTTACCCACGGGTCCTTACCCACCGGTCCTTACACACCGGTCCTTACACACCAGTGGCTGTAGGCTGGGGGAGTCCCACCTCTCAGAGTAGTCCACATCAATCAAACCAATATAAATTCACAGTGCATTTGGTTTCAATACACCCTCGTTATCGTGGTAGATATGCCACTTTGCATATGGCCGGGTCATTTGTTTTCTTGCCTAAACATGAATTGCCACCCAGTACCCAGAGCCGTCATAAAAGCCAAGTGAAGCTGTCTGGTAACCAAAATACTGCAGTATTTCTAACCAATCAGAAGAGTTTATAAGAGACAACAGCGGGGTAATGAGCAGGCGGATTGGACAGACTGCTTACAAGGAGGGGCCAGTCATATTACATGAGAGGCCTTTCAACATCCTCCTCCCTCCCCCAGGAGATGCTCACCTGGATGTTGAGGACGGGGCGGCACTGGAGCTGGCGCAAAGGTGTGTCTCCCTCCTGCACGCACACACACACACACACACACGCCCCGCCCCGCTTGGGCACACACGAATGGCTGGACCCTTTCATACCGAACGCCGTGTGTTGTTGTGTCACAACGAGAGGCCTGTTTTCCCTCAACCCTCTTGGCACTGGACAGCGCCGACAGGGCGCTCCGTCTGGCCTCACCATCCCTACGGTACCAGCCTGAGGCCGGCTGCGATCCGCTGCGGCAGGAGATTGATCACCTGCGGCGGCAGCTAGGGGGCGACAGAGAGCTGGCACACCTGCAGGTCTGCTTCCTGGTCCAACAGAACCAGCGTTTGGCTGAGTGCACCAGGGAGCAGCTGGATCTGTGAGTGGCCCGTTCCGGAGGCCGCTTCGGCGAGGACCGTCGCATGAGTTTGCCGCGTGAAGGCTGTTTGAATTTGTCTTCCTTCATCTGCTCTTGTGGATTTGATCGAGACCCGTCCAAAAGGAGCAATGGTTTCCCTTCATTCTTCTTCTGGTCCGGTGTGTGGTGGTGTTGTGGGTTTGCGGTTCTTTGGACAGAGCTCAACGTGGTTTGATACGAAGCCCCGATGGTGGACACATCAGGTTCTCACTTCTACCTCTCAGGCTACGATGGTTCTCTGTTAGACCGTTTTTTCCCACTTGTGTGGCAGGTGCCCCCGTCCCCATTTGGCTTCCTTGCTTTTACACTCTCTTCCCCTTCACCCTCTTTCTTTCCTCATAGGCTGTCCAAAGCGTTACAGGAGAAGACACTTCTGGTCCAGAGTCTGCAGAGTCAACTACGAGGCCGAACTCCCAGCAGCCACCACAGCTCCGACTCTGAAGTTTCAGACAGGGTGTCTAACCAGCCCCCGGCATCCTGCCACAACAGCCCCCAGCGGGCCCATGGCAACCAGGGCAATCATGGTACGAGGTCTTAACGATAAGGTGCTTCTCCATCTGAGTGTTTCTCCCGTGTCTTTCCGTTCGTTTGGAACATGACCCCGGTCTGGTATGTGGGTTGTTCTCCATGAAATGTTTATATCCCCGCCCCCTGGCGGTCCAGCTGGGCCCAGTGCCATTGAGATTGCCTTTGAATCCCAGTCATTGTAATTGCATAGGTACTTCTGCTCCACTCAGTCTCATTCTGGACCAGTCAGGCGTCCCGACAGGACAAAGAGGGCCGGCCGATTAAAGTTACAGTCCCCCCTCTCGTTCTCCTCTTTAAACTGCATTATTGAGTAGCACCTCTCCGGTTTAATCTTCTAACTCGGTTTCACTCGGAGTGTGGTGAGCGATGGCTATCACAAAGATGGGTTATGTTGTGGTAGGACACACGAGGAACGCCACGCAACAAAAGTCTTTTAGTATTGGTGCTGTGACGGTGCAGTGCGGTTTCTTCACAGTGCTCCCGAGGAGTAGGCTAAGTGTCCGTTCGCTAGGCTAACTAAGCGGAGGGTTTTCTCATGACAAGATAACCAGGGGCATCTAGCAGTGCGCTAATCCAGCCAGTCAGTGGATGCAAACGTGGGACTGAAACCAAATGGCATCGCTCACGGACAGTGGAAAATGGCACTTGAGGCGACCTATGATAAAGGCGTGGGCCTGTGAGGAGTTTTACCGAGGACAAACTGCTACGTTTCCTGTAGGCTTTTGTTTGAGTCTCGTTTAGGCTGTGCCATGGAGAGTTCCCTGGAAATGATCTAATCCTAAACTTTATTTCATCCAGGACTGAACGAGTCCAAGGGCTGCTCAATGTCGGCTCCGGAATTTGTTGCACTGCGGCCCGGGGGTGTGTCTGAGGATGGGGGTGTGTCTGGACGTGAGGGGAGTGCCCGGCGGCTCCAGGAGCTGCAGCGGGAGAACAGGCGCCTGGCACAGCAGCTGCGGAGCAGCAAGGAGATGAACGACACTCTGCGTAGCGAGCTGGAACTCCACCGATCCATCCTGGTCCAGGGGGACTCCACGCCCCGACACACCCAGGACGAGGGACACCGGTCGGGGCGAAACCGTGGGACGCCCGCCGGGTCCCCGCACAGCAGGGAGGAAGGGGAAAAGGGACACCTCGCTTTACAGCAGGACTCTGCCCAGCTTCCCGGCATTAACCCAGGTATAGGGTGTGTGTGTTTGTGTTTGTCTGTGCTTGTGTGTGCGTGTTTGTTTTCTGACTCACATGGCCTCTATCAGACGTGTTAGCAGAGCACTTGTTGGAGATCCGAGCCCTGAGGCAGCGTCTGGAGGAGACCATCCGCACCAACGACCGGCTGCGGGAACAGCTGGAGAGGAAACTGGCTGAGGTGGAGCGAGACCCAGGTACAGAAACACACTCACACATACAAGCATGTCTCTGAGTTAGTTGTGTGGACGGTTGGACTGTGACCTCCGTAGTAACCGGACTTCACTGTGTGTGTAATCTAGCAGCCACCAACATCTTCATCCACGGCAGCGAGGAGCAGGGTCAGCTGACCAGTGAGCTGCGCCTCCTTTGGGGTCAGAACCAGGTCCTGAAGGAGCAGCTCAACCTGGGCTCTAGAGGTACCAATAACCAGTTTGTGCTTCTCTCTGTCCTGGTCTGTGTTGTACGTTCTGGACAGGCGAGTGGCTCTACGTAGACAGAGGCTGGAGTCCTTATTAACACCTAATAAATGGTGATGGCTGTGTTCATCGCTCACACCGTCTCCAGACAAGCAGAAGGAGAACGAGAAGCTTCGTGAGGCGCTGGCCAGACGGACGGCCAGGCTGGAGAAGAGCAGGAAGGAGTGTGAGGCCCTGAGACAGGAACAAACCCTCCTCCAGGAGCGCATGGACAGGAGCACCCAGGAACACGCTCACCTCCAGGACACTCTGCACTGCAGCCGTGAGGAGATCCAGCGGTAATACACAGGACACACTGTTCTAAACACACACAGGAAAGGGAGACCAGGGGTTTATATTCCTGGTTGTTATCCAAGCTGGACTGTGTCGTAGCGGAGCCGCGGTAACGGGACACTGTGTGTGTTTGTTCCGGTGTAGAATGGTCAGTAAGGTTTGTACAGTCGGTTGGGAGTGAAATTCACCTGGACAGTAGCTCTCCAGGAGCAGGGTTGGAGTCCCATGTGTTATGGTGTGTCAGTGTATACAAACCAGGGCTTTAACAGTTTCAGTCGTGTTGTACAGGGGGACTCTGCACGCTTCCCACATGAACCTGAATTAAAGTGAATATCTAGCTATGCTCTATTGATTGCCTCTTGGATACATTTACGTTTTCATGGTTGTAATTCAATCAGAAGCCACTTTTTATAAAAAAAAAAAGTGGAGATCAGTTACTCGTACCACAAAGGCCGACAGGGTAACATGCTGGAAAGAAATTGGCCGATTTTTGTTAAGTTTGCCTTTCAAGACCTTGGTAGTTCAACCTTGGTTAAGGTCAGTTGTGTGTTGAATAGACAGACAGACAGCCTGCATTGTCTGATACTTGTGAGAGTTGTTAAGGACAGTTTAGGCAGGGCCGGCCCTGACCTCTATGGTGCCCTAGGCAAGATTTTAGCTGGGGGCCCCCTTGGAACGCAGCCCAATTCACAGCTCATTTGGGCCCCCATGGGCGCCCTAGCATTTGCCTATTTTGTGGGCTGGCCCTGGGTTTGAGGTCAAAGGCATAAATATTGCAGGTTCCTTCAGAAAATGTTTCCGGTTTTTCATGAAGTAGTTCAGGAATTCAGGCAGTTGATCAAACACCTCTTAGAGACTCCTGTTCTTGGTGTGTGTGTGTGTGTCCTGCTCTAGGTTGCAGTGTGAGGTTAAGGTGCTGAGGCAACAGCTGTCAGACAGTCAGCACCTCCTCCAGTCTCTACGTGTGGAACTGCAGGTCTACGAACAGATAAAGACAGGCACTGGGACTCCCAAACATACAGGTACCCCCCCACACACCCACACACACACGCACACGCACACACACACACACACACACACGCACATAGTGTACTAGACCTGTCAGGCACGTCAATGTACTCTCGCTGTCTTTTTTCCCCTTAAACCCTGTCACCAAAACCAGCTGAAATGCATGGAACATTAGTTGAACCCTGTGTGCTTGGTTCAACCCACACATCTCTTGGTTGCACTGTAGTGGTGAACATTTGACTGACAGGTGAATTACACCAATGTTGTCTTTTTAATATTTGGTTATATTTGCCTAGTTGTCCCCCCCTCCCCCCAATTTGTTATGTGTGTGTGTGTTTTTTTTTTTATTTAAAGAGTTTAGTGGTACTGCCCAACCCTCCGGTCCTGGGACATGGTCTGGGTCAACCCAAGTGGACCTGGGGGAACTGCTGTCTGAAATCCGCCACCTGAGGTTGCAGCTGGAGAGGAGTATCCAGACCAACACGGCCCTGAGGCAGAGACTGGAGGAGCAGCTGCTCAGAGGCTCCAACCGCCCAGACACCATCAACATCAACTATCTGCTCTCCACCTCAGGTTAATATACTATAGGTGTATGAATGCATAAGCAACAAGTGCTTCAATCCTCTTGTGCTTGTATCCATTTTCTTTTCATATGGTTCATTCTCTGTGCCCTTCATGGGGCTATAGATTTTGCCTTCATGTGAAAAGGAAGCGATTTGCACAAAAGCGTCAAATCGTCAATATCCTTTTCCTCTTGTGCACCAAAATGCCCACGCTGACCTTTTACTCAGTGAATCCCCCCGGGCGCTAAAAGATATGTTTTGTTTGTTATAGGAAATAGATTTCACACCATACTGTATCTCAAACGCAAAACACACATCTGTCACTGTGCCTGACAGCTGACCATTCACGTCGGCCCGTTTACCGGGTCCTATTTACATATCGAGGGAATGGGTGATCAATTATTCACGATTCTCCTGCTGCCGGCGTTTGTTCCAGACCGATTCTCTTGCCCATATCGTTTACCGTTCAAGAGGAGCAAAACGATGTCACTTAGGTTGTGTCACACTTCTTGAAATCCAAATGAATTACCCAAGATTGTCCTTGAGCTTCCTAATGATCTGTCGCTCTGTGTATGAAACGAGATGCCCGTGTCCAAACGTGGAATCTCAACCCAGTCGTTTCTTCAGACAGCCGTGCCGGTCACTGTAATCCGGCTACTGTCATGCTACCAGCCGAATGACTTTCTACCCCGTCAAAGACATGAGCAAAAGTACACACCAATGATGTTCTAGACTTCTGCATGCGTGTTATGATACCGTGTAACACGTGTTGTGTTCCAGAGGAGGGAGGCCGGTCTCCTGGTCGGGAGGATCCCATCCGCCGCTCCTCTTCTCACGGTGAGACTCTACTTGGTGAGACTCCACAATGCGTGTCATCCACGGGACTGTAGTGACGCCACAGGAAACGGTGGTGTGTTTCTGTGGTGACCGTGCCTGTCAGTTGTCGGTCAGTGAGCCCGGCATCTGGTTCTCTCCACCAGACTCGAAGCGCCGGGCCCACTCGGAGACGGATGCCGTGCCCCAGTGCAGCAGCAGCTCCGGGGGCAGTGTCTCCGGGTCGCCCCCCCCTCTGTCCCGCCTGGTGCCCGGCCACCGCCTGTGGGCCAGCCGGCAGGGCCGCCACGTCCTGGGCCTCATCGAGGACCACCACGCCCTCCGCAAGCAGATCTCCGAGGGCAGGAGGCTCCTTGGCACCATGGAAACACTCCTGCAGGAGGGCCTGCGTGCCGTCAGCCAGCCGGGACCCCACGACCAGGTAGAAGGACCTCTCTGAACTGGATGCGGTGGGATGTCCTGGTTTTGTGTTTTGTCACCTTGTTTTTCACTTTGAAGTCCCGGGAAAATGTGTCACTTCACTAAGGATCCTGTCCGTTAAGCACAAGGCGGAACGTTTATGGTCTTTCATCAGCGTCATCTGATTATGTAGAAAATACTGTGTATATAGTATACGGTGTGTGCAGTTTGCATGCTTGGTATGAACGCTTTCCCCTCTCTCATCCCCTTATGATGTCAATCTGTGCTTGTTTGGTTTTGTTCCAAGAACGATTCTAACTTGGCATTAGTTGTGTAAATCCAACGCGTGTGTCCAAACCAAAGGCTGCGTTCCTCACCGGAGTTAGATGTTTTCGATGCTCAGGACGTGTTGTGGTGGCGTTTCCAGGTGTTGGAGCACCTGAAGGGGCTGGCTAGCCATGTGAACACCATGATGCAGGTCCAGGAGGAGGCCAGCCGTCTACTCCAACTGGTCTGGAGGGTCTCCCTGCCCTCCGGCACAGCCTCTGCTGGAAGGGACGGAAGCAGCTACCAGCAGGTACCCACACGCCCCTTGCGTACCCACACGCCCCTTGCGTACCCACACGCCCCTTGCGTACCCACACGCCCCTTGTGTACCCACACGCCCCTTGCATACCCACACGCCCCTTGCGTACCCACACGCCCCGTGTCAACGCACTTGGAAAATGGAGACCTTACAAAGTCCATGAGAAGCGAAGCAGGGTAGAAAGATGGGATCAGAAAGTGGGCAGACGCCCGTTTTGTGGACGGCATGGTGTTTGCCAGGGCTGCACCTTGCCAGCTGCACTTCCAACAAAAATGATGTTGACTCTGGGTTCACGTTCGACGGGCTGAGCTACTCTACTTTCCACGCATACCGTGACTGACACAAAGAGCTGTGTGAACACTGAATAAGGTGTCTTGAATAACAACAAGAGTCCTTTCCATTCCCAGGATGAGCTGTTGAGGAACGAGATCGCCCGCCTGAAGAGCCGTCTGTCCCAGCAGGAGAAGCTGCTGACTGGGGCGGTCAGACGACTGCGCACCACTAACCAGCTGAAGGAGGGCATGGAGAGGGTCATCATCGACCAGCGTAAGAACCCGTGCCTGGGGGTAGTAAATGACAGACCCCCTCTCGCACGGGCTCAGATCAAACGTGTATTTTGTGTTGTTGTTTCCAACCAGTGTCCATAACCCACGGAGTGTTGAAGAAGGCCAGGGGAAACCTAGAGGTGGGTCAGACAAAACGCAGCCTGCCATTCAGACACTCTCACACCGAATGAGTAGACTGACTCTGCAGCGTTTTCACTCTAATCATGTGCCGTCGTCTCTGCTTCTCTCTTTGTCTATAAATGTGGGCAAATCTCAGACAAATTACTTTTCTGTCAGTGGGCTGAAAGGCTACTCTGGAGGACCAGAGGAAGGTAATGGTGTGTATGGTTCACAGGGTTGTAATTGGTCTGATGCATGATGACATGGAGTGTTTCAGGGCTTGGTTGTACAAAGCTCTTACAACGTGGCTTACTTGCGCTAATTCACTCAAGTAATAACAATGCGTGAGCTGGGATTCGGTGTTCCTACTGTTAATGCAGTCTGCTTGAACTTGTAGGACCTCGTCTTCGAGCCGTTTGAATCCTGGCCAGGTTTATTTCTGTTACTAGGGCTCTATTTAATCAGAATTGCCTATGTGTAATAACTGTCTGGACTTCACGATACCAGAACAATGAGCGCCTCGCGGTTCGGCTGGACCGAGTGTTTGGCTAGTAAACCATCGTCTACTTACGCGAATGACAATACCGCGCGTTTAGTCATGCCGTTACACGTTCGTTTTCACATAAAACCATATTTTCATAATTGGGCCAGCTAGGCTGCATAATTGTTGCATTTGTGTCAAGCAAATGTTACTCGGGGGGACAGGTAATTAACTCGATCCTGCTTAAGCAGCCGTGGGATGTTGAATTCATGTAGGAAAGTAGCCTGACAGAAAGGTTCTACTTTTGTGACGTTGACCCGATGACATTTAATGGGCGGGAGTATGTCATTGCAGTTTGCTACGTTAAATACACAAGCTTCCTCCTTCTTTCAACAGGATAGCCTCTTAAGGATTTGCTCGCATAAAGTAGTTGACGGTGAGCACTGCATGGTCAAATAACATGCGCAATTGTGGGGAGAAAACTCGTTGATACAGAAAAGAACAACTAAAACTACTCTTACTTTAGAAGAATATCCTGTTATGTGTCGTCTAGCGCAGGTTATTAAAATTATACTACAGTTTTAGCACTTGCTATGACCTATATTTTTTAATCCTTGGCATATTTTTGTGATTTGTGCAATTATTCCAAAGCACTATAGATACTACCGAACTTGTGAAAAATTATGATCTTAAACAAAAAAAAACAAAAAAAAAATATTCATGCTTATTGTGCGCTGACAAGCCATTTACACAACCCCTGCAAGACTTGTTTTCATGGTCTGGTGTTGCATGAAAAGGACCTTTGAACGCACCTGACCCAGTTGCATGCTGGTCATTTTTTTTAAATCCCAGGCCCATTCGGTTTGATTCTGTAAGGGCTCTTGGTGAGTATTTGTTTTGAGGGTCTTTTAATTAATAGCATTGCATTCACATCTTTGATACATGGATTGTAGTGAAGCGGGGGAAAAACAGTGACCTGTATTTTGTATATGTGCATCTAAATTCTGGGGTTTTGTTTTTGGACCCCCCCTCATATCTTCATTAGAAGGCAGATATGAAGCTATAATCTGCATGAGTCAGTTGGCTAATGAGTCAGGGAAAAGACTCATTGGCTGGTGCGACCTCCTATCAGTAGTCAGCAGAATGTCCCATGCCTGGTTTACTTGACCGTGAGTTGTTGCCTCTGCAGGAGATCCCGGTCAGCGGTCAGTGACGGTTGGCCCGTCAGGATCCCCCGATGAGGGCGTGTGTGTCCCCGTCCTGAGCCCCGCCAGACATCCTGCATCCCCAGGGAGGAGCGCCTCCTCCCGCTGCAGCTACTAGCAGTGACGGGGCGCAATTGTTTACGGTACCTTGCTTTTCCATGTTGCCTTCCCTTCAACTGCATGGAGGTGGAATGGTTTAAAGGTGTGTGGCCGGAGGAGGAAACCACTTCACACTAGGACATGCTACCTGGTTAACCAGTTGGTCTTTCTCTCAGGCCCCTCCCCCTGCTGTAATACTGTCAACCTGCTTTTTGAGTAGCCTTGCCTTCAAAGGTTTTACTGTACTTGCACACTTAACTATATGTTGTTATTGTCGGTACAAATTTGTAAAAGGGGTATTTTAAGAAAAAAAGGATTGTGTCCCTTGTAAATATGTCTCCTTTCCATAGATTTCTTTAAGATATTTTATTTTTATTTTATCCTTTTTATACAAGAAACCTATTTTAAATGGAGATGATGTATTTTATGATGAAGGCTCATTCTTTCATGTTAATTGTGAACTATTGTCTTGGGCTACAGAGTAATATGCAAATGCATTAAATTGGCTCTGCTTTAACAAGTGTCCTTGCTTGTACGTAATGCAAAAACACCTGAAAGAAATGAACAGACTTTACACATTTACACAGACTTTACAACAAATATTCTACAGAAAATCCTTTATTATCATCATAAACATTTCTTCTTTGAAGTACAAATCTTGCGGTTTTCTTTTTACTGTATGAACATAGCTTTTTGTATTCGATGCACAAATGTCAGATAATCCAAGCAGATGCACACAACTTCACAGCAATAAGAAAACTTAAAGAAAAAACTGATACATGTCCAAGCATTATATAAAGCTCAATTGTGTAGAAAAATATCAAACCGATAAACTAGGCAGGTATTTTAAGCAAGCTTTTAGACTACTACCATGTTGTTACTACAAAGGTATCAATAGTAAATGTTGATATATGGTTGTCTTTAACTGGGTTGCTTTTTTAATAATGGTGTGCTTTCAACTGTGGTCAGAAATGGCCTATAAAACTAGGCCAATGAAAATACTGATGCACAATGGCACCACTCCGACTGTACTTTATGCAGGCCCTCAAAGGCAGGTTGAACCTATTTAAACCCGTGCTTTGGTCCTTCAAGACAACTGGAAACAAAATAACATTTCCATCGTCAGAGCATTGAAGATATCAAAGCCTTAAAAAAAAAAAAAAAAATAGGAGCTGGAACTAGAAATAATTATTAGACTCAGAATTACACCTCGTAAACTCATTCTTGTTCTGACTTTTCCAACTTAGGCCAGAGTACTGAAACATCTCTAACATGACAGTTCTCCAAATAAACTGTGGCTTGCTTGACACACATCACTACTAACTGAAGAAAACGAATGGACCATTGCACTGTGAAAAGTATAATTATGCACTTACACACTCATAAGACAAAGTCAGGTGTGATCCCAATGCAGAATTAGTCCACCGGGGTGATTTTATCCAAGTAGAATGGTAGCCAATAGGCAACCTCAGAATGTGTGTAGAAAGGGGCGGGGCCAATGTTGTAAGCGCTGTGTGGTATTTCTATCTCTGCACGTGTCGTACGAAGGCCTGCACCAGCTGGATGAAAGGTTCCTGACCCTCCTGGCTGGACTTGGAGCCTGGGGTGGTGGGCTTGCTCTGGGGGGAGGACAGCAGGCCGCTGGCCGGAGAGGAAGGGGAGCCACGACGGAGGTGCCGGGACAGGGTGGACAGCAGGGTACTCTGGGGACGGAACGGACACGTTAGTGGCATCTAGAACGGGTAACGCCAGGAGGGCCAACAGGAACACACGGACACTCCGTGGACACCAAGCCAACAGGAGCAGCAAAGACAGAAACAACACCGGGAGTTTGAACCGAGGCTCACCAGTTCAGAGCTCAGCTCCTGTTTGAGTCTCTGTTTGTCTCTGGGGGCGATACCGGGGTCCTTTAGACATCGGACTGCCTGGGAGATGAGCACGTAGAAACAGTTCTCCATGGTGAACACCAGCAGGGACCTGGAAGGAGTCACATACCGGTTTAGAAACAATCGGAAACATCCAATAAGAGGGAACAGGGTTTTGCTTGATGGTTCTTACTTGAGGGCTTGAGTTTCCTCTGAGGAGCCCAGGGACACGGCACTCAGGGATCCCGGTTCCTTCTTCTGGACCTGAACATGGACACGGTAGCAGAGAACACATCACGGAAAAGTACTGGACAAGTTACTTTACCTAATTTCCAGCCAAAATGCATTTTTACTGAAATTATTTGAAAAGCGGGAGGGAGAAAACTACCTCTCCCAGCATGCTTAGGACCACGTTAATGGTGGCCAGCAGAGTCCCGAAGGAAGGCGCCACATCGGAGTCGAATGCTGGGGTGTTAAAACTCAGCACAAACAGAGTCCTGTATTCAGCTAGGTCCATACACTGTCACACACACACACAATCTCAGTCAGTAAGCAGTCAGTAGTGTACGAACAGAACATGTAAATCATGTTCAAAACAAGGCTATTAAAACATTATTCAGAAGTTTGTTGAATGTTGGGATCACTAATGACTGAAACAACAACACCATCTCTATGCAAACAAGCCACCTGGGCGTTTTGACAAAATAAAGCCTCTACTAATCACAATAAGCCTCGGTGAGACCCGTTTCACTGACGTTTACGTTTTGATGAGAATGGAGCAGCGGTATCCAACCCTGCTCCTGGAAAGCTAAAGTCCTGGTTGTCACCCCAACCCCATAAATATGCAGCCTCATTCAGTAGTTAGCTGTCTAATTAATATAGTCAGGTGTGCAAATTTAGTCAGGTGGGCTTTCTTCCTGAATGACTTCCAGGTAGCTTGTCGCCATGGAGGTGACAGAACTCTGGAAGAGGCTGGACACATCTCATAATCCGTAGAAACAGCAGGGGCCGATTGTGCTTCAGTCTTTTCGGAGGTGTGCAAGACTAGCAGGGAGGTGGTGGTGCCTGTGGGTGTAGCGGTAGAGACGGAGGGGCCAACCTGGTCCAGTAGTATCTGGCAGCAGTCCGGCGTGAAGCGCTGCAGCGTGGCCAGGGTCTTACTGAGGATCTTCAGCAGACTGCACTGCACCGCCAGGAGGGCCTTCTGCTCCACCTCCTCCCTCTCCCCGCCCTGCCCCACAGCTCCGCCGGAGGCCTTGGAGGGGGTGTGAGGAGGAGCCGCCTGGGCACGGCCGCCGGGAGGCAACGCATCCCCGTTCTTAGCCTGAGGACGAGGACGAAACACATCCGAGTGACGCCTGAACACGTCTGTATTAAGGAAGGCAGGAGGCACTGTAGCGCCGTGGTAACGGGTGTCTACCTGGAGGTAGTGATGGAGCATCTTCTTGCTGTGGAGGAGGTAGGTGCACGTCTGGCACAGGTAACACAAATTGATCTGCAGGAGGCCAAAGCAGAACCACTTCAATAGTGTTGTAAGCTATACACGTACTACTGGGGGGCGGGGGAGACACCGCCTCAAAAGGTAAACCACACCGTCCATTACGGGAGTAGACGTCGAGACGCTCGGCGCCGACTGACCTGGACGTCCCGGAGCAGCTGGGGAAGGTGGAACTGCCACTCCTTGCAGAAGCTGGACAGCTGCAGCAGGAATCCCACCGTGTGGTCGGCCTCGTCCAGACACGCCAGGCTCTGGACCGTCCGCACCGCATTCAGACACTGACGGGGGGGCAGATAGTCAGACATTAGACTGCATGTTCACAGCGGGACGGACGGACGCAGGGCCACTGCACAGACCTGCAGGATGCGTTCCTGGTGTACTCCGACAAAGTCCAGGGCCTCGTTGACGAAGTTGTAGCGCAGCGTCTTGAGGAGGCTCTCCATGAGGGACATGGACAGACGGTAAACCCCCGGCCAACAGGGACTGTCCTGGGACCTACGGGAGAAACCCTGACCGGGGGGCGGAGACAACGGACGTTATAACAACACTACAAAAACAGATCTCTCCCTCATAACAGGGGAGAGGGATAACGTTCTAAAAACATTACAATAACAGTGTAGACAGCTGAAGGTCTAAAACCATTGGTGGCTGTGTGACCTGTGAGGCTCCGTTGGAGGGCCCTTCATAGACACTAAGCAGAGGGAGGCAGATACTCTGGATGACACCGGCTCCAGCTACCGCCGCTGCCCCCTAGAGGACAAGACACACAACAACACAGTTCAATGTGAAGTATGTTCGTCTTTGCTGAGGAGGACATCATTCTATGATATCAGTCATAGTCTAACAAAAGGAGGTGTGGTAGGGGCTCGGTTAATTTGCGTGTGTGCACCTGCAGAGTGTGTGTGTGTGTGCGTGTGTACCTGCGGTGTGTGTGCCAGCGTTAGCAGCAGATGCAGGGCAGCTTCAGTGAAGAAGAGATTTTGTTTAGAGCGCAGGCTGACTTCTAGAGCACTAAGAACCGAGTGGAGAACCGGAACCTTCCTCATGACGGTAACCCAGTGTTCCCCGTCTTCATCCGCACGACACAACTCCTTGGCCAGGTGCAAGGCCAGCACACACACCTGGGGAGACAGCAGCAACAACTTCAAGTCTGGCCCAATGACTGAAACACAGACAGGAATTCAAAAGGACGCACCTCCAACATTCCCATCAGTCTGAACCCAAGGAGAGCATCGAACCAGCATATCAAACACAGATCACCCCCCCATCAATATCCCATACAAGTTATTCAGCAACTACAAGTGACCGTTACCACATTTCACCAGTTCACCGTTTGGCCCGGCTATTTACTTTTACGCCAGGCTCGTTATTACCCCTTTCCACAGGCGTCAGCTAGGCTCTGATGATGTGCTGTGGTGAAGCTGAAGACCATTACCACGACGACCCGCCTGGGAGGCTGACTCACCCCGTCCCTCTGGTCCTTCTGAACGCTGCGCACGGCGTCCGTCTCCATGCTGTCCTTGTCCTCCAGGACGTCTCCAGCCTGGGTCATGTGACGCGTGCTGTCGATCAGGGCCAGCGCCTCGTCCTGCACCGTCTCACACACACACACCAAAAGCTGGGGCAGCTGGGAGATCTCCCCACCTGGACGACAAAGAATACTATTACAGTACATGGAACGGTATATTACACACATCTACCTAAGAAGAGGCACGCACACACACACACACACACCAGGTCCACTCACCATTGAGTCCCTGTATCTGCAGGGCAGAGATGAGAGCAGAGAACACCTTGGCCTTGGTCTTCTCCATGGGCAGCTGGTCTGCCTGCAGGACACTCTCCAGGATGAGGGAGAGGGGGGCCAGGATGTCAGGGGCTGGGGCCACCACACTACAGGGGGAACGGGGGGGAGGAGGGAGGCTTAGGACTGGAATTAGGGGGGGGCACGTTAAACGCATAGATGAAATCTCCAGGAAAAGCACCCGCTGTTCGCGATAATATATGGAGTGCGGGTTTATCTTAACACCCCTGCAGCCCTAACATAACATTCATGGGAGGATTAAAAAAGGTGTCTAGAGAGCCTACACCACACTGAGACCATATTCTCTCACATACACACACACCTTCTCCACTGCTTGAGGAGGATCAGCAACAATGTAGCCATCATGGACCCCAGACGTAGACAGGGCACAGACATGGGCACCAACAACTAGAGTGGACGAGGTTGAGAGGCGGGGAGTTACAAGAGGGCAGAGATGGTACAGCTGGGGGAAGCGGTTGTCATGGTAACGGACTCACAGCAGCTTTGGTTCCTTCCAGCACATCCATGAAGAGCTTCAGTCTGACAGTGTCCTCCTTCAACTGCATCACGTCTGACTGGAGACAACGGAACACGTCAACCCCCACAGCCGTGACACGGTCAGTGACGAGGGTCGTGACCCTCCCCCCCACACACACAACACAACCGTGACACAGCGGGAGAACGTACGTGACTGGTGGACAGGATGAGCAGCGCGCGCCAGGCTGAGATGACCATCTGGGTCTCGGAGAAGGAGCGGACCGCCTCGTCCTCCGCCTCGGCCGCGTGGACCACCAGGGACTTGACGTACAGAGACCAGTACTCATAGCGCCGCCCGCTGGAGAACCTCTGCAGCGCGTCCTTTAGGGAGGGTTCCAGGGAGCCGCTGGGGGAACACATGAACTCAGCTGAATGGCAAACACGCCTTTGGGGCGGAACAGGGAATGGTGGGCGAGGCTCCACAGTTGTCGTCAATAATGACCGTCTTAAAGCTCTGTCACGTCAACATCGCACATACCTACGTTGTGAAATAAGACAAACAGAAGCACCCAACTAATATAAACAATTACCATAATTATCATCACTTACCTAACTACATAATAAATCTCAAGGCCGATGATTTTCATGACGAAGGCACAAGTTTCCAGAACGCATGGCTGGAAAAAAGGGCAAAGTAGCTTGGTTCTTCAGCCTAAATAAATCCACTAGTAATAACACAACTCAGATTGCAATAAAGAAATTAGAATATAATAATTACCTCTGTGCTGTCTGAGGGTGAGGGAAGGTTCCCAAAAAGAGGCGTGGTCAAATGTTCCCAAAACTTCTCTCTGTGGAAACCCCCCCCCCCAATTAAACATAATATATACTGTGGGTTTCACATGTGTTGGGTTGGCGTGGTGTTATTAGGCGTGGTGGGTTGCCGTGGGGTTATTAGGCGTGGTGTAATTAGGCGTGGTGTGTTGCCGTGGGGTTATTAGGCGTGTTGGGTTGCCGTGGTGTTATTAGGCATGGTGGGTTGCCGTGGGGTTATTAGGCGTGGTGTTATTAGGCGTGGTGTGTTGCCGTGGTGTTATTAGGCGTGTTGGGTTGCCGTGGGGTTATTAGGCGTGTTGGGTTGCCGTCTGGGACTTGCTTGGTGCGTAGGACAGAAATGGCGCTGTCCCGCCGGTCCTGCCACAGGGCGTGGAGGAAGGCCAGGGCAGCACGGTGGAGGAGGGGAGGGCACCAGTATCTCCCCTGCTGCCTGGAGTCGATCAGGTCCAACACCACCTGTAGACAGCTCCACTCCCCCAGCAGGAACTCCTGGGAGCAGGGGGACAGCGGGTGGAAACA
The DNA here is from genome assembly GCA_016801125.1 of Novumbra hubbsi. NCBI lineage: Eukaryota > Metazoa > Chordata > Actinopteri > Esociformes > Umbridae > Novumbra > Novumbra hubbsi. The sequence goes on from JACXGK010007779.1 coordinate 23,101, forward strand.
ACGCGGTTGACGGATGGAACAAGACTAACCCGTCCGGCATGAAACCCCCCCCCGTCCTAACGCCAGACCGGCACTGCGGCTGTCCCCCTGCTCACCTTTGACCCCTCCGCGCCGTCCCTGACCTCCAGGTTGAGGAAGAGCTCGATGAGGCCGGGCTGCGTTTCCACGGCCACGGTGAGGAACTCCAGGATCATCACCTTGACCCGCATGTCCTCCGTCTTGCTCTGCAGCCGGGTTAGGAAGGCGTCCCGGATGGCTGCGGCGTCGGAGCCCAGGCAGGCGTACACAGACATGGGCGCCACCTGGGGGCGGGGAGGGGCACCGCGGTCGGGTCAAAGGGCACGGCCACAGCTGTGGTCAGCGAGACAGCCAAACATCACTAAGACTGGGCGTGTCGTTTCTCACTCCTGGTGTTGGATGGCACAGATTCCATTCCCATAAATGTGCCCAGTTTGAATGAAATCCTTTTCTATCCTTTCAACAGATTGCCGTCGTCTAAAAACATAACACGGGAAGTTCACCAGCCAATGTCCACTATGAAGTGGACCGTGTTGGGAGAATGACCGTGTTGGGAGAAAGACCGTGTTGGGAGAAAGACCGTGTTGGGAGAATGACCGTGTTGGGAGAAAGACCGTGTTGGGAGAATGACCGTGTTGGGAGAATGACCGTGTTGGGAGAATGACCGTGTTGGGAGAATGACCGTGGTGGGAGAAAGACCGTGGTGGGAGAAAGACCGTGGTGGGAGAATGACCGTGGTGGGAGAATGACCGTGGTGGGAGAAAGACCGTGTTGGGAGAATGACCGTGTTGGGAGAATGACCGTGGTGGGAGAATGACCGTGTTGGGAGAAAAGCAGCAGAGTTTCTTGCTAACATTTAGACTTGCCGCTCGCGACCAGAGCTAAAGCTGGTTCAGTGAGAAGCAAGTCTTCCACACCCGCTGTGTGGAACCTTCTGGATTCAGCGTTCAATACGAAGACCACCGAGTACAGTCGGCCACCGTCGCCCGAAAACCCCAATAGGTACCGAACGGTGGGCCCACTGGACCGCTGCAGCCCCAATGAACATCTAACCGGGGTGGTGTTTACCGGACGGTGGGCCCACTGGACCGCTGCAGCCCCAATGAACATCTAACCGGGGTGGTGTTTACCGGACGGTGGGCCCACTGGACCGCTGCAGCCCCAATGAACATCTAACCGGGGTGGTGTTTACCGGACGGTGGGCCCAC